>JAWPHD010005973.1:0-152691 GCA_037043455.1 Cyrtodaria siliqua
GATATCACCGATTACCAATTCAGAAATAAACTCTATATAAATGACTGATCCCATCCAGGGTCCACGTAACTAAATAGATAGACCTTAAAAATCGTGGTCTGTTGCAACATTTGGCAGGTTGTTTCGTCATCGGCATATAATGGCCGGCTTTCATGTTATGGTCGCATCAGCTCTTGCAGCAATAGATGCGGACATTTCCCTCCTCCCCCACACAGCAGAAGGGTTATACACCCTACCAAACCTACCCCTACAGGGATCGATCCAGAAAATGGTACTGCTGCCCACACCCCCACCCCACCCCAACCCCGAAAAATATAATTTCATTTTCTATGCCTTTTCTAATATTTGATACAGTAATTCAAGTTGTAAATAAACACACCCTTCACCAATTACACTGAGAAACACAGTGGACAGTCATTATTTAATTATTACAACTAACCGTTAGCAACACTACATAATACCAGTGACGTATAACGTTCTCCGTGATAATACTCTTGGGGGAAGCCTGTATTTTTCTTGTTGTAAAAACGAATAGGTGATATCACTGATTCGAATAGGTGATATCACTGATTCAAAACGAAAGGGTGATATCACCTATTGAATGAGTGATATCACCTATTTGAATGAGTGATATCACTGATTCGAATAGGTGATATCACCCATTCGTTTTGAAAGAGTGATATCACCTATTCGAATTAGTGATATCACTTATTCAAATAGGTGATATCACCCATTCAATAGGTGATATCACCCTTTCGTTTTGAATCGGTGATATCACCTATTCGAATCAGTGATATCACTGATTCGAATATGTGATATCACTGATTCGAATAGGTGATATCACTCATTTAAATTTGAATCACTGAATTGTATTAAAAAGCAATACGGCGCCTCATATAGGTCGGACTGGGCTCTATGGCCATGGGTGTTGACTCCGAGCTTGGACCTTGGTGTTTGACGTGTTTTTTTCCCCAGAGAATGCAAGTTATTTAGTCTGTTAAAAAGCTAGTAATTAGCATATAAATGTTTTATCCGCCCATCAACCAATTAATATTCAGTGCGTTTGACACCTGCTGGGCTCTCAGATGGCCTCTCAGCTGGATACAGAACTTTTTAATAGACATTGCTGTCTATTTGTCTAGACATTATATACGGTATAATACATTACACCGACCGTATGCTATATGCCCCATATGAGGAGTATCAAAACGTTATTTACCCAGCGCGATACTGTAGCTTTGGCTACTCCCTTATGCGGACAATAATGCGGATTACCTATGAACTTGTAGAACGCCACAATCGGATTAAACCATTAACGTGCTGAATGAATGAATGAATGAATGAATGAATGAATAAATACAGCCGTCACTCTGTCTATCCAGGGTCTCTTTAATACCAGACCCTGGTATATATTTCAACAAGATCCATCCGCTAGATGAATGAATGAATGAAGCCTTCTCTCTGGAGATCAGCAT
Organism: Cyrtodaria siliqua; assembly: GCA_037043455.1. Lineage (NCBI taxonomy): Eukaryota > Metazoa > Mollusca > Bivalvia > Adapedonta > Hiatellidae > Cyrtodaria > Cyrtodaria siliqua. The sequence goes on from JAWPHD010005973.1 coordinate 1,476, forward strand.
CAGTAGATGAAGATAATAAAACAAAAAAATAAATAAATGTTAAGTCAATAATAGACATATATAAAGTTAAAAAAAGACAAATTGCATCATACTATTTGAACATGATATTGATAGTTGAAGACGGTTTTCTTTTGTGATAAAATAATTGTAATATTAAGCCGTCTCAAATAAAACTTTCGTATCTTGTATCTTGTAATACATTTAGGTAAACACCGCTATTTTTATGTTCTAATACAATATAGTATTTAGTACTGCACAGTAAATATATATTACATGTATATGTTACTGTTCATATTTTGAAATTTATGGACATTATTGCAAGCAGGAATCTGAATACTAAATTATTGATTTTCCCGATTCATTTTCTTCGAAAGTGTGTCAACCTGTTAATTCATTTACCAAAATAAACCATTCTTAAAGGCACATATTCATAGCGTTTCTTTAATGTTGGCTTTTAATAGCTTAACGGTTAAACGAATGAGCCTATTTCAAAGAACAATGTAATCTTCAGAACTAATTGTATAATTAAATACTGGTATATGAATGCCTGTCTTAAATACGTCGGTATTAACTAATCCTTATTTGACGTCTTTTCTGGGTTTTGTCTAATTAACCCTTAGCCCGGTAAGAATAAATATAGTCAGTTCTGACTGTAACAAATCGGGAAATGCGTCACAACTTAAAATGTTTTACTCGATTGTGTGTAGCTATTAGTCTCGGCTACAAGCACGTGCATTGAGTTTTGGTGTTTGCGGCATTTCTTTTTACAGAGAAGAAGAAGAAGAAGAAGAAGAAGAAGAAGAAGAAGAAGAAGAAGAAGAAGAAGAAGAAGAAGAAATACGCATTTAAATATTTTCAGTGAAAATCACGAATCACTTGTTTAAAAATGATTCATGAGAAACGGACATGAAATCTCCTGTTTGACGGTCCCGGAATTGTAGGAATACATTATCCTATTGTTATAGCATAAACAAGGAGGGGATACGCAGGTTTAATTGGGGTGCCTGGGGGTATTTCCTTGTTGTCATGTCGGTACAAAAAACTTTTCTTTTTTTTAGCATTTTTGATGTCAGGCCGAATTTTGATTGTTTGTATGGTGTTTTACGTCACTTTCAACACATGTAAGGTTATATATAACGGTCGATTTTTTGTGGTGGAGGCAGACCACCCACTTTTCCTGGGTAGAACCAGTACTGTACACCCCCCGCCATCCGTAAGAATCGACACTTTCTCATTTTTTGAAATACCCTATATTGATTGGTCCCATGTCGTGTTACCTATAAATTGATTGCTTTTCGATCAGCTAATTATTCAAGTCCAGGCTCTGTTGTACCTATACCTTTAGGACGCCATTTTCTTTATAAGGTGGGGGACTTTAAACCTTAGAACTACACACACACGCAGGTACGCACGCGCGCACACACAGCTAATCGTTTTTGCTTTTCTCTTATGCTGTTCATATATATGAACCTGAGTGAAATAAAGAAATAAAAAAGTTGAAGTTCAGAGAATCTTTAAGAATTCTAAGAAAACGTTTGGGGTAAGTTTGATATTTAGTTAGCATTTTTATTAGGTGAACAGTTAATTTAGTCTGCTACATGTTATGTCTGAGAATGTACAGTTAACGTGCTGAAAAGTTTCTATATATAATGTACACATATATATTTTCAGACATAACATGTACCGTACTGAATATATTATTTATTTATTTCTATATATATATAGACACTAGTATGTTGCCAAAAATAATAATAATATAAAAATGTATTTTTGAAGTGGTTAAATAATTTATTAAGAATGATTATAAACATTATATTAGAGAATACCGCTATCTGGGCGCAGTGTGTCCCTTAAACCTAGGGAGAAAGGCATTAATAAATGTAAATGTTTTTTTTTTCAAAACAGAAAATCAAGTGTACAATCTACAGTGTCAATACGTATACAATTGTTATACACAGATACAGATGTGATGTTATAACATCAACAAATCAAAACATTGGTTGTGAGATCTGTGCATTTCAACTTATTGAGTTTTTGTCATATTTTCATTTTGAAATTATTTGTTATTCCATCCTTTGTAATATAACATAGTAAGTCATTTATCAGGTAATTGTTTAAAGGTGAAATATAGCGTGTATTTTGAGTATATATTCGGAAATATACGTATATAATATACAATATTTTCAAATCTTACACTTATTGGTTGTCCCGTTTTCTCACAGTAGCCAATTTTATCTCATAGCGCACACGCTTCGAGTTTCGCCCTTTTTGAAGACAGGTAAGTGACACGTGATCCTGTGACGTTATTGGTACCAAACGATTCGCGGTGTCGCATTGTGTTATATAGTATTGTCTATGTAGGATAACGTTTTATGGTACTTGTTAAAAATGCCGTGTGTTGTTGCTGGGTGAAAAAGTTTGCATAAAGAAGGACAAGATAATAACCTAAGTTTCTTTCGTTTCCCAAATCGAGATAATGATATATTAAGATTTGAAGTGTGGGTAGACGTTACCGAAGAAAATCGCCCGACTCGTCGAGAAAGTGGGAACCTACGAAAGGCGCGCGAGTTTGTAGCAAACATTTTGAGTTGACTTCGTGGGAAGTCCATCCTTTGGTTTCATTATCTTTGAATTTGGAGAACAAGAGGCCATGCAGATTAAAATCAACAGCGGTACCAACGATATTCGACTATAAAAATGAGAAAAGCATAACCCCGCCGTCTCCAAGCAAGTTGTAAACGCCTATTTGATCGGCGTTGAGGAGGAAATTCATACATGAAGTAAGATTGAAATTTATGTTCAATTATCTTAGCACCTCATCGGGTATACGTATGATAAATTGAATAAAGGTGTATAGTCTTAGATCTTTATATACACCGTGAATGTTTAGCTGTTGAATTAGAAGCATGCGTCTTTACGTGAATCAATGAAGAGTTGACGGCGCTAATATTATGTAGCCTTCTTTTTTTAAAAGACTGCTAAGAACGTTCAGCATATAAATTTAAATGAATCCGGTGAAATAAACACTGTCTTTGTTTCCAAATTTTAATTTTAATAATTTTAAATTATACACCCTCTTCTGCCAATAGAATTATAGATATATATTATCAACATATATAGGGCTATGGATTTGAAAAAAAAATACAAAATGTTTCATGGATATTTATTACAAGGCAGAAAATTAATAATATTACTAGCTTTTATATTAATTCAGTATTTTTTTTATTGCAAAGCAACAACAATAACGCCTCTTAGCTTGTGCGATAAGTAAAACAAGTATAATAGAATAATATACTTTATATTATGGTAATTTGATATATTTGGTCTGTTTTCGATCTGTATATCAGGAGTAAGTATACATGAGTAAGTATACTTACTGTCTATATCGTGCTCGTAATACATTTGGCTATATTATTTAAATCCTAGTATTTTTCTCTCTTTGTGCGCGACAAATATCATGTGATATATCCGTCTTGTGCAATACGCGTCTGCCCTCGGCGGTATTACACCGCTCAAGTTATTGCAATAAACAGGAAATATATCATAAAACTAGGTTTCCCTAAATGGTGCGTGCTTTTGTGATATACCGACGTCTGTACCCAAATTAGGCTGCACTTCAGTAGTGCACCGCAATATTTTATTAGTCTGTATTGATATTTGGGGGCACGTGGAAACTAGAGAGCGTGTCATATTGCAAACACCGCTCCTAGAGTGTTTGATGTTGATGGCGACTTATGGCAAATATATAATACTATAGAAATTATGGCGCCGAAATTATATGCTGTTTCATTTCTTATTGTTTTTATTCATTTTTTTATCAATTATGGATTATATCTAATACATATATTTGTTCCATGTCTACTTATCGGCAAAAAAAATCTGACGCTCGTATTACCATAGATCTACATACATATATATCCATGTATTAATGTATAGGTATAGACCAGGGCCCCGTTTTATGAAACAACTTACGACCATTTTGATCGTAAATCAGTTTCTTAAATGCTTCACTATAAATTACACTTTTCAAATAAACGTGATTTCATTTAATTTTCTGATACATGTGATAGTTCTGCACTAATTGCAAAAATAATTTTCTACATTGAATGCTTACGTGATGAAAAAGAAAGTTTTTAAAATGTGAGACTTATCGTAAGATGTTTAATAAAACGGGGCCCAGGTCCATTCATTCGGAATATACTGCATTTCGCGGTTATTGTGTATGTACAGACCCAGTTGCGTTCAAGTACCCCAAAAATGCATTCCGTTTGCGTTTCGTTTGCGTTCCGTTTGCGCTCCGTTTGCATTCCGTTTGCATTTCATTTTTATGAATGCATTTTTTAAAATGCAAATCATTTGCATTTTTGAATGCATTCAGCGTTTACAAACGAAACTATGCGTTCATTTAAATGCACGGAACGAACGCAACATAATGTGTGCGTTTAAATGCACAAACAGAGAAAATGCATTTGCGTTCGTTCGTTCAGCGTTTACCAATCGCAACATTTCTGACAATTAAACTACGCATGGTATCCACCCATGCGGTTCTTACCACGATTCAGCGACTAATGTTTGTGATCATATTAAAGAATATATCCTTTGGTTGACATTATTTGGTGGTGCACATTGATGATTATTCTGTTTTCTTCCGGGATTATGTTATTTTCATCAAAAAATTAACATACTTGACACTATATAAAAATATGCCGTCTGATTTTACCAACATTATTTCAGTTTTATAATGAATAACAGAAATAATATAACATTTGTGCTACACAATAAATACATTTCCTATGTTAAATCGGTAAAAATGAAAGTGTGTAATCGTGCTTAAAAAACACCATTTACATAGTGTATTTCTTTATATTAAGTTACTGCAAAACGCACTTCGTTTAAATCGAGACTTCAATTATGTACTCAAAAGGATAATATTGAAAGTTATCCGAAATAACGAAATGCATTTGCGTTCGTTTCGTTCGTTTTGAGCGTTTAGCGTTTTAAAAAATGCATTCATCGTTCGTTCCGTTCGTTTTGAGCGTTTAGCGTTTTAAAAAAATGCATTCATCGTTCGTTTTTTAAGACGCTGAACGCTGAAAACGAACGAAACGAAAGCAACGAACGATATGCATTTTTAAAATATAGATCGTGCAACGTTCATTCTGCGTTCGTTCTGCGTTCATGCTGCGTTCATTTTCCGTTGTTCAGCGTTCGTTCTACATTTATTTGGGGTACTTGAACGCAACTGGGTCTGTACCAAGATATTGCAGTGTTGCGGGTGACTTACTGTCAGATTTCGATGAAAACAATGTTACGTTTTTTGTTTTGTTTGTTGTTGCTGTAAGTGTATAAATACGCTATTTTGTTAGATTAGTGAATAGTGTAATGAACCACTGAACGTAACGAATGACATGACACGATAGTCTTTACAAGCTCTCCATTTGCACCTGCACCGCATACGACTTCATCATCAGTTGATGAATCCGATGTATTTTCGTCCTCAGACACGTATTTTGGCTCCAAATCGTAAGGTTGCACATGGTGTAACCGTTTTATCACGGGCATTTCCTCTGACATCGCTTAATTCTCACATTTTCACACAAGGTATACTGTTTTGCGTTCAGTCCCAATGTAAACATTGGTGGGGGGGGGGGGGGGGGGGTGGAGTTGAGTATATAAAGGTTTAGTATGTTTGCTAGAGAGAACAAACTGATGATAAGAGAAAAAACAAAAAATATTCCTCTGTACTCCAGTTTCACAGATGGCAAGGCATTGACTCCGCGTGGCTTCAAACTTATTTACTTTTACATGCTTTTATTTTTTAGACTTTGTATAAATATGTAATATACGTTTTAAAAGGTTAAGCTGTGGAATTTGACGCCGAATCTTGTTTTGATAAATGTAAAACGTGGCTTGCATGATGATTTTACTCAAGACTATGTCTAATTTACTATTTCCAAATAAAATATCTGTTTCTGTCCAAATTACAAATGCTGTGTTGTATTTTTCTGTAATAGAATCTTTGAGATTTAACCAGAATTCTTTTACTATTCCACTCTTTTACTATTCCACATGTTCAAAAGAGGTGTTGGATAGTTTCAGGTGCATTATTGCAAAAGTTGCACATATTATTATTAATAATATTCAATTTTGATAATAGGTTTTGAATGATAATAGGTGATTTGTTCCAAGTATCCAATTGTTAATTCTACATTGGAACCAGAGTAATTTCGGATCTTTTGTAATTGTATAAGGCAAAGCATATACTCTTGTGGATCACTAATAAATTCATTTTTCCATTTTCTTAATGAATTGGGATATATACTGTTCCTAATCATTATGCTACAGCCTTTCTCATATTTTTTTTAATTGACAATAGGATTAGTGGCCGTATAGGCCGTATAGGATTTGAGCTGTTACATGTATGCATATTTGTAATGTAGAATAGGCAATACTCCACAATTACACCTGAATACGGACTTAAATTGAAGATATCAATGTCCTGCAACTTTTGATATATGATTTTGAACTATACTGGTTGAAATGCCGCAAATATTTGACGAAATATGAGCCAAAATTAGGATAAATGTCTTTTTACAGGGGTGTTTGGCAGGACTATAGCCTCTGTCATCCTTATTTATAGGTCGATGTAAATGAACTATGTGTTAAACGCTAGCTTAATAAAAGTTTAATGTAAATGAAATACTATATGCCATTTAATTCTAGGCCAAACATAAATTATTTAGCATATTACTTCAGAAGTACGAATGGCCCCGGACAGGTTTGTTATTTAATCAGGCAACTATGTTTTACAAACTTGTATATTTGAACATTCGCACAATAGCAGTGGTTCCTCCAAAACAAAATTGCCATATGTGTAGAATGGCTATTATGACACAGTTTAGGAAACATAATTCCACGTATATGTAATGGCCAGAACCACTGCTTCTATCACACCGTTATAATCGTCAATTCAGGCACTCCCACCTCTCTTACTCTTAATGTTATGCATCTCTATGACAACAGGAAATTGTCAAAACCTGCAATAGGCGAATACAAGTTAAACATCGTACATAGATGAATATATCATGCAGATATGCACTTTTCTGCCTAATAAAGGGGTGACCTATTAAATTTTGCTTTAATTAGGCACTGACCAATAGAGTAAATCAATGCGGAATCCCTCGGCGTTTATTGTACGTAACGTTATCTGACGCCATGCACGTAACTTTGTCTGACGTCATAAAACAAACAGAAAACAACAACATGGCGACGTCCTCGATAAGCGTACCATTCTGAGAAATAGGTAATAATAGTAATTCATACAGAAAATATGGATAATCTACATGATAAACAGAATATTATGTCAGTGCCTTTTACTATCAAGTTTATTAGGCTCGGCACGAAAACGCAGAATGGCTCGGCAGAGAGCCTCGCCATTCTTCGTTTTCTAAGCCTCGCCTAATAAACTTGCTCGGCAGAGCCTCGCCATTCTTCGTTTTCTTAGCCTCGCCTAATAAACTTGATAGTAAAAGGCACTGACATAATATTCTCTATATACTACACTCAGTACAACACTCAGTACAATAATAAAGGGTGAGATTTCCATTAAAACTAAAAAAAAAAGTGTTGGGTAACAGTTGCCTATCCTAGCCTCGAATGAAATCACTGATCTACAAATACACCGTTGTCAACCGGAATAACTATAATGACCTTTAAGCACTGTACACAACGTATAGTCGAACAATGCATCAGCAGACCGAAGATAATTACATTCAAACGGACCGACTTATCGATAAAGGTTATTATATTTCGGTCTTCCGATTAGATTTAGTCGCAAGCACCTTGTCATTTAGTTTTGGTTACGAATAGTGATTGGAGGTATTGTGTATAGCTGTGTTGTTTACAAGGAACAAACCTCAAAGAGGTAGGGGTTATTTTTCTAGCTTAACTGTATTAGTTTTACAGACTGACATGATATTGTTACCTTTATTTAGAAAATCTCAGAAGATAACGGTTATGAACCAGTAAGGCAGTAGTCTATCTCTCTCTCTCCCTCCCTCCCTCCCTCGCTCTCTCTCTGTCTCTCTCTCTCCAATTTAACAGTTTTAAACAGTTAACGATCACTGTGCGCTGTCCTTTCTCCTTATGGGGAAAGTACTGCGATTCTTACAATCGAGATTTTTCTATTAAGACGAGAGGAATTGCTTTCTGAGGTCATACAGAGGTACACTCACATACAGAGGTACACTCATATACAGAGGTACACTCACATACAGAGGTACACTCACAAACAGAGGTACACTCACATACAGAGGTACACTCACATACAGAGGTACACTCACATACAGAGGTACACTCACATACAGAGGTACACTCACATACAGAGGTACACTCACAAAAAGATCAATGAGTTGTAGTCGTCATAGTTACATGTTTAAACAACTCTAATGGCTACCGTCGTGGGTTAGAGTCGTCACTGTAACAACGCTAAAGGTAACACTTCCGCTAAGGTAACAACCGCGGCTAAAGGTAACATTGTCAACGCTAAAGGTAACAACCTCCACTAAAGGTAACAATTACCTCCACCGCTAAAGGTAACAACGCTTACGACACAGGTGCCACCCGATTACTCAATTTTCATTGAAACTGTAGATGTTGAAAACAAGTTGTTACTTTTAGCGCCAGCCTTGTTATCTTTAGCGGAAGAGGTGATTGTTACCTTTATCAGAGGTTGTTACCTTTAGCGTTTAAATAGTTACCTTTAGCGGCGGTTGTTATGGTACCTTTAGCGTTGTTAGTCTCACTCGGTGCGTATTGAGTGAATTTAAGTGATATATAACTGTATACATGCTTATGACTCCCACTGGCATAGACATATTGATGTTGTTTCGTTATACTTACTTTTTTGTGTACATATGGAGCTTTCTTTCTGAATGCCATCTCTCGCCTATCACCGCTGCGGGTTCGAATCCCACTGGGAGCTAGGAAAGTGTTGATTCATACGAATGGCGGGAGGTATACAATACTGGTTCTACACCGCCCCCTCCCCACCACCCCCACAAAACAAAGTGGATGGTCAGCCTCCATCACTAAAATATTGACCGTCAGCCTATTAACAATGTGCTGAAGGTGTGTGGGGCTTATCGCGAAGACCAACATGTTCTAGATGGAGATAAAATTAGAATTAGTCCATGTATATTATGCCTGACATTTTGAGAGAATGTGGAACGTTGCACATTGTTATATATATTATGCCAGACATTTTGAGAGAATGTGAAACGTTGCACATTGTTATATAAATAGTCCGTGTATATTATGCCAGACATTTTGAGAGAATGTGAAACGTTGCACATTGTTATATAAATAGTACATGAATATTATGCCTGACATTTTGAGAGAATGTGGAACGTATGGTGGTTGTTTTTTTCCATTTCGTCGTTTCCTTGGCGCTAAATTAGCTGAATCAGCGGAGCGCGGAGCGAAACGACGAGTGTTCGATATCATTTTATATACAGATTGTACGTGTCTTCGACACATTGTAGATAATTTAGAATCGCTATCTCAGAGACCGATAATAATACCTATTATTATTTCTGATGTTATACAAATACACATAACCACCCTTCACTATAGATAGTTGTAGAATTGTAATCCAAGTGCCTTGGTCATTCAGTGTCACAAGTTAAGTCTCGAGTCATGCGCATTATACAATCTGGCAATCTTTGAACCTTTCAAAATTTAAATCTGCTTATATAAAGTTGTCATTTGTGATACAAATAGCCTATACTCATGGTCAATGAAAACTCACCACAAAACAAATTATTTTAAGGAGGTTGGCTGGGAAAGGACGTAGTGATGAGATTTTTTTTTAATTCATATTTAAAGCTTCTTTGGTATAATTAGATTCAAAATTATCAAAAAAAGGCTAGGTCACCACGCTTTTTATCCCACTAGACGTCATTGAAGAAGGCACATATTTCTGACTTCAAAATTTCACTAAAAAGAGGAAAAATATTGTCATTGAACATTTTCACAATTGTTTTCATAACGTTACGTTTATTGAAAAACAACAAATTATTTTCGATTGCATATATACATATCTTTCAAATCATACAAAAGCAATTGTAATCCTCGTTCGTCTTTAAACTTTAAAAAGCAAACATATATGGACCGTACCCCACCCACTTTTGTTTTTACCGAAAAATTAACTCAAGATCAAAAAATATGTTCTAATGATCAACTTTTTTTAAAACTTGTATATGTCAAGGTCCTATGACATTTCTTTCAAAACAAGTAAAAAAATATATAAGTCACCAGGCTTCTAATGATTTTTTATTAAAAATTCTTTAAATTACACCCATTTTGGAGTTATTTTGACATTTTCAATGGAAAATACTGTACACACAATATTGACATGGAGATCGAAAATAAAATTAGCTCCGTATCTACTTTTATATATGTATTCCACTACTGAAAAACAAAAAACTGATTTATTCTATAGCAAAAGGATAAATTCTACTCAGAGCTACCCATACCCCCTATTTTGTTGACAACAAAAAATTATACAAATGACGGAAAAAATATGAAAAAAAAAATTTGCTTAAAATTTGGTATGTTACCATCTTAAATCCTACATTATATCCATATCTACTAGAATGGAAAAATATTAAACAATTCTGTTGTCAAATAAAACTATGATTTAAAAAACAAAATGTTTAGACTTGAAGATGTCAAAACTTGCCCAGCCAACATCCTTAAACGTTTTAATTTGAGGCATTTTGACAAGATATGACTAGTCGACATTTAACATTTTTACGTGCATATATCTGGATTTATTATACCTCACATAAAACGCCCATGCTAAATCCCCATAGACAACAATGTGTAATTTTTCACTATCCCACGCGAGGGTGTTAGTACAGGGTGATAGTAAATCGCAGGGTGATAGTAAAACATTATCGCATGCGCAGCTTTGATGCGCGTTGGAGTGCGTACTGTTTCGGTGACGTCATCGGCTCAGTTTGGTGAAATGCTATTTTTAATTTATCATAACTTCAAAAGTGCTTTACCGATTTTAATAAACTACCACTCATTTTCTTAGTTAAGTTATTTACAAGTCAACGCTATAACTTTCATAGACATATTTTGAAAAAAGTTGTTTTTGAAAGAAAAGAAAATACGAAGAAAATACGAAAAAAATCCGACAATGTGAAATCTGTACTGAAAATGAACCTTATTTTTGCACGAGCGGATTTCGGTACAATAAAATAAATATCACATTCATGAGAGGGTGATAGTAAGATTGTTTACTCTTCGGATATTGATTATAATCCTCGGCTTCGCCTCGGGCGATAATCATATCCTCAGGGTGAACATTCTTACTATCACCCTCTCATGAATGTGATATTTATATAATGTTAATTTACAAGGTAAATAAGTGCGAAACTGCTTGTCATAAAAGCCTACAAATACACATGTAAAACAAGTTAGGTATCACGATTAATACTTAAAAAATTAAAAATATTGGTTCAGCAGTTTTATTCCAAGTTTGCGAATAATGCAACAGCATCTCAGAAGCATTCTCTTTAAGACGCACAATGATAAATAACTTATAATCTCGTTCATCCTCACCATAATACAATTGTTCTACCTTATTAGCTATTAGATTTTGATTCCTATATATATATTTGATTTTTTTCATGTTATATCTCTTTTTTCTCATTTTTTTCCCATAATAGTTCATAAATTAATGAACCTATACTAATCTTGTTATTGTGTTTAAATTATATTTGTAAAATGTATGTTTATATGATGAAAAACTATGTAATAGTTTAAGTCAATACAATTTCTTCTTCTTCTTCGTAAACATATGAAGTTAATGGTGCGTTTTCATTGACCGTCAGTATAGAAAAGGACCACGATCATGACGATAGCATTTCAGTCGCTCAAATGGCGTGACAGTTCCAATTACTGACGATGAAATTCGAGCAAGTGTGTTTAGTATTAGCTGAAATTAAAATCCTGGGCCCGATTGTATCTGCATAGAATTGATTAAAAACACTATTGGTCAAGTTACACATTACCTTGACAGATTATTTAATCATATATCTGAAATTATCGTGGTATTTCAATAATAAATACAATATGTAAAATATTTATCAGTATTTTAAGTACAAGGTTAATAAAGTGGTGTGATGAGAATGATGTTATAGATGAATCTCAATCTGGATTTCGAAAGAAATATTCGACTGTAGATAATGTGTTTACATTTATATTAGCGCGAGTACAAAAATATGTATCGAAAAAAAAGGGCGTTTCTACACTGAACAAAATTTCTATGTATCAACTTTTGTATCTTAACTAATTTTCTTATTTTAAATATGTTTTAGAATATATATATGATAAGTATTTTGTTTTGACCCATAGTTTGTAAAACATTTATTTTTTGTTTAAATTGTTACATCTTTTGAGAGCTACCCTCCCTTTATATGAAAACATGAAATGTGCTGATAAAACACATAACATGAGTCAAAGATCGCTTAAAGATATAAAATTCTTAAAATTGGTATAGATAATAGAAAAAAAACATAAAAATTTGACCCATTTATCGCAGATTCTCCGTCTATAAAAAAAAATGAAATATGGATAATCTTAATAAATGACCTCCCTTTAAATTGAATATTGTTTGAAATTCAATTTACTGTAATTCAGCGTTAACATTAAATATTTCGAAAATTTCTTTTGCAAACGCATTTGTAGTGGTAGTGCTAGAAAAACATGATGTCAAAATAATTTTAACTGGCATATTTTAGAATTAGGAACATCGAAAGCCTCACTAATTCGAAGTACTTAATAAAATCCTATATACCCAGTTGTATAAGTGTTATAACTTATTTCTAAGAAAGCACATTGACTTAGAAGTTTTAAAATATGTCCATGCAATCAGAGCAGACGATTTACGCTCGTTATTTTGCAGTTTAACCGTATCTCTAATCAAGCTCAAAATACACAAAACAATGAGAATATTATTGACATATTCTTAGGTTGGTACTTAGCAATTTGGTTTAGTGTATTGTATATTCTTTGACTTTACGACTGCATTTGACAGCGTACAACATCAAGTTTTGGAATGCACTTCGTCGAAAGAATATCGATGGTAAATTTTAAAACTGTTCTTGAAAAAATGTATTCAAAATTGAAATCATGTGTCAAGGTCGACAACCTTAACAGACTGTTTCAATTGTACGGTCGGTACAAGACAGGTGTGCGTTGCAAGTCCGGTTATATTTTCATTATTTAGTAATGATTTGATATCCATTTTACGTTCAGAATGTTGACAAGGTGTATTTGTTTCAGATGAAATATATGACATTAAGCGCTAATGTATGCTGATGACGTGTCAAGTTTTGCTGGCACAGTCATCAAACTTCAACGTCAAATTAATGCTATTGAGAAATTTTGCGAATCTGCTAGCATGAAAATTAACTTAAAGAAAACTTAAAGGTATTGTTTTTCGAAGAGGTGGTATTACTAAACCAAATGAGCGTTGGTTATACAGTGGTAAACGACTTGAATGTGTTTCAATTTATAAATATCTTGGTATGTATATTACTCCAAAACTGTCATGGTCAAAAACACACGAAAACTTAGCAAAACAAGCAATTAAAGCAATGGCATGTATTTTTCAATATCAACGTAAATTTGGAAGAATTCAATCCAATGATAATTTAAATTATTTGATAGTATGGTCAAACCAGTTATTATATATGGATCAGAAATATGGGGTTATACGTATTATGAGAATTTGGAAAGAGTTTGTAAAATTCATTTGTAACTTAACATTGCCAGCAGCTGACTTTTTTGCTTTGGGAGAGTGCGGTAGAACTCCATTATGTACAACTTTTATTCGAAGATGTATTCAGTACTGGCTTAAGCTTGTCTCGTTGACAGATCATAGGTACCCAAAACAATGTTATTACATGCGAAAGCGTTTGGTCTAGGCAGGTAGGCCCACGTAGGCCCACGTGTGGGCCAGCGAAATTAGAAGTTTATTGTACAAATTTGGTTTCGGGTATGCATGGCTTTCACGTGAGATCGGCAATCCAACTTTGTTTTTGACTATGTTTAAGCAAAGAGTAAACGATTTGTATATGCAAATATGGTATGGAAAGGTTGACGTATCAAGCAAGCTTATTATTACAAACACTATAAATCATTGCTTAACATCGAACAATATCTCTCTATGGAAATGTCATATATACTAAGAAGTTCTCTATCTATTTCGATACATGTTCGTTGGCGGAGGGACAATAAACCTTAGAACTACACACACACACACACATCTAAATTTCGATGTTCTTGTTATAATTTAGCTATTGAATAGAGTAGAAACTTACATATGAAATATGAAAGAAATATGTTATTATGCTGTTCAACTTGTTTCTTATGATGTGGCCTAAATTATGAAATAAAATTTCTTTATCAAACTCACAAGGCAAGTATAGAGATATTTAGAGAAAATAACCACGTCCCTGTTAACCAATTTTCTTGACGAATTAGTTTCAACATTTATTTTACCACGATTGCAACGAAAACACTCCGAACTTACTTTAATCACTCTCGATGTCTTCCTGGGACAAAGCAATGCAGATAAAGTGTCTTGCTCAGGGACACAACACCTATGGTAATGGCGGGGATCGAACGCACGACTTTTCAGTCATGGGTCCAACGCTCTACAACTTGGCCACAGCGCATCCATTCCCTTGAAGTACACCTGGTTTTCATTAGATGTCAGCGACTTCTCGAAAGTGTCCATATGCTCACCATCGAGGGTGGACAACCCCTCCAGCCTTCCAATCGTACTCTCCTTCAATGAAAAACTGACTCAGGTCGAGAGAATCTGACTGAAGCTGCTTACACAACACACTAATCACAGAAAGAATGTCGGGCCAAGATTGCAGTGAATGCAGGGAATCGTCCAATCATCCATTTTTTTTTTTTAGTTAATTCATATATCAACAAATAAAAAAGGTTTCCTGTTTTCCGGAATATTTTTACCCGAGTTGGCTGCCAATTGCCGTGAACATATCATTTATACGTACGTCACAATTCTTGTTTTTCGACCTTGAGCCTTGGAAAACTAAAAACGTTTGATTTATGTTGGCATTGGGGCCGCAGTGCCGTAACCAGCCCTGACATTTAAAGAAACTAACTAGCAAAATAACGGTATAAGTTACACCACTAAATGTTACACCACAAGACCACTTATCAAACCTCTACCCATTTGTTTAGGTCATATAATAATGCATCTAATATACTGAAAGGAAAAAGAAACGCAGGGTGCGTATTTCCGCTATATATTGTATGTTTAATATGCTACTGCTTATCGAATGGTACAGGGCGACATTAGGCCTGTCCTTTTAGAAAGAAGGTTTAAACAGCACTGAACACACCAATGGTTACCCTTTTAAAGTTTCATTATCGTCAGAATGCGCATTTGGCTCAAGCAGGAGAGCAAACTTAGGCTTTAAATGTTGCAATCACTTAACATTAAAAACAGTACTGAACTGGCTCAATTTTTCAAAGAGGAACTTCAGCATTTATTAATTTCTTGTTACAACGTGTACTGTGATTAAAACGTCTACAACATCACAGTTTTGTCCTTTCTCTAACTAACTGCACTTTTTTTTTTACAAAACATCTTGGGATTTCCTTGGAATATATATGGAATTAAGTGTGCAGTATATGCAATATATAGCGGAAATACGCACCTTGCGTTTCTTTTTCCTTTCAGTATATATTCAGATTAAAAGTATAGATTTGTCACGGGCTGTTATCCGTGATTAAATATGCGTAAAATGAATTATGAGTTGGCAACTCTTAATTCGACACTCCCTATGTGGGGATTGGCCTGGCCGGTTAAAGCCGTTCGTCGTCAGATGGTTTAGAATCGGTGTACATACGTTGTAAAATATGTCTATTGTTGGCGAGATAACTACTTTAACCGAGGCAAATGCCTTACTGTGGTGAAAGGGTCCGGGGTGCATGCCTCTGACTTTGTTTTGATTTCTACATGTGATTTCCAGCGTGTTAGCGCATTTCCTGTAACCATATTTTATTCATGACATTGTATGTCTGTAGTTAATTATATATCGATATTAATTAAGATTATTTTTAAGTCAACTGGTATCTTCCAAAATGTTTACCGAGGTTAAACTGTTCAAACACATTGTGATTATAAATAAGAATAATCTTAACTTCTATACATTTTTAACAGAGGCCATCTATCCTTCCTGTCCATTGTGACTTCCGGTCATGCTTACCGGAAAAGGTGGGGTCACAAGACATGTAAGAAAAGTATTGTTTATTTATTAAACATGTCAAGTTTACGGCTGTTTTCATTGATAGAGTCGAAATTTCGAAAATGTTCATCAGTAATCCAGTTAAAGCTATTAATAAAATCGAAAAGAAATTAGCAGTTTCCCTCTACTTATAATTCCCATTTCCATCAAAAAAGGAGGGATTACTTTTTATTATAGGAACTACACCTCGGAGGTTTACAGGTAAACCTTACATCTTGTTTGTCTGGGTCAACGGCCGGCAGCTATGTTTGTTTACATTTTGCATTGGAAAGTACTTCGACAGATCGTGAGGCTCCAAAGGGAACGATTAAAAAACGCGGGATTCTTTAAAAGCGTCTACAACTCATCTTTCTATTGATGAAAGTTTTGATATGAAATTTCCCGTAATTAATAAAAAAATATTTCGTTTCAAAATCGCTCTGTGGAACTGGTGAAAAGCACAATATAATTTCTGTTCGAGAGGTTGTCAGCATATTGGTTTCGTCTTCCGAGGACCCGTTCAAAGCATGGAACTCCATATCTTAAAATATGGGAATATTAATTGGAAAACTGGAAATTTACAGTTACCACAGTTTTCACATCCTTTAACAGCCATTTGTTTTCATTTGTTTGTTGCAGGAGATAAAAATGCATTGATGCATTCATTACATCGAACCGCATCTGGATAGTTGCAATTGTGTCTAGCATATGCTGTTTTATAACTGAATGCATTGTTGCAGGTTTCACATTAAAATGGTGTGTAAAAACACATGTATCATGAACGATTGAACACTAGATAAACTACTCATCATGAGAACAAAATGAACATGTTTTTAATTTCGGCATCTGTGTTGTATAATTTTATAATATGAATATGATATACATCTGAAATTGTATGTTTAATGGATCACTAAATGGAATGTTGTTTCATGATTAGAATTTGAGTAATTGGGAAAATATCATGGTTAGAATATGAAGAATTTGTAAATTATCATAGTTATAAACAAAAATACAACTTGATGATAATAGCAGTTGGATTGAAAGAGTAACCTTTGTGAAGATAATCTCAGTCTTTAGCAAGGTAAATATTTACATGAGTGATTTAATGTTATGTGTATTTTGTTATTGAAATCTGATCAGTAGTTCATGAGAATAAGTAGCAGTGGAGCAGACCTATTCAAACTCTTTAGAAGATGTTTCAGCTGAAGTTTCATCAACTCTGTTTAATGACTGAAGACGTGTTGCTTATTTTAAAATCAGACAGAACCAAAAAGAGATACATATATAGCTGTACACACAAAAAGTTAGTAATATTCAAACACAAATTCCTTTATATTATTCTTATAATTGATATTAATTATTGAACAAATGCAAGTTATGTATAAAAATTAACGGGGCGCCGCGAGCTTTTAAAAAATCAAGATTGCCGTTTGTCCCTTTAGTAAACTTTAACATCAGCCAATAATCAGTGACGATACCGATTTGGAACCAGCTGTATTCGCATGCGGAGAACATATTTACAGACTGTTTCCATAAAAACGACTAATTATTGCAGTAAAAAAACAGTTTGAACCAGTTCTACGCATGAGCAGATCATAATTTCTATCTCTAAAATTGATACGTAATTCAAGCAGTAGAAGACCCATAAAATGCCTGTATACCAATTGGACTGCGTCCCGGTATTCTTACTAAAATATAGTTGTTTATGAACAGTAAAATGACGTTGATACACAGTCCAACACCCATAGCAGCTTTCTGAGTCACCGGAGCCTTGAGACTCAAGTGTAAGGAACAAATCGACCACCATAAAATAATGATCTCCTGGTCATTTTGCTATGTATTAAAATGACCCCCTTTTGTCCCTACGTAAATGTTGATGCCTGAAGTAGTAGCATACCGAGTATTGTATTTTGTTTCTGTTTTTATATGTGCAGATAAGGTAGTTGTGTATATTTTATAGTATTATAATACGTATTTCTCTCGTGCAATGAGCGGTCTGCATTTGTACCATGTGACCGTACTACTCGCGCGCGTACACTTTTTTTATTACGAGCCCCATGTGGACTCAACGATAAAGTCCGAAAACCGGTAAAATGTTCCGAATGTAATATTTACACGTCTATATACTTTCGTTTATAAAGCGCCTAAATGAAAATAATTGTTGTCGTTTGGTAAAATTAAAAGAAACGATACATGTATTAAAGTCAATTTAGATTATTTAGATTTCTACATCGAGAGAAATAGGTATATAATAAAAATGTCATTTAACATTGTTCTGTACAATACGGTGATATATTTAGACTCTTAGCCGGATGACACAGTCATATTGGACTCGCCTAGCGAAATCAATATATACTTGCATGGAAATGATATAGTGCCTGGAAATGATATAGTGCGGACACACAATGGACATTGGTATAATTATGCATCTAAGAAGTATATGACCTTTATTATGACATTGACCTTGATGAAACAGATCCGGGTGTTGGGTTTTGCACGTCGTCTTGGTGAGATGAATATATATGTGCCAATTTTATTTCAAAATCCGTCCATACATGACAGAGTTATATAGCGGACACGAACATTGTAAGGGACGAACGGACGGATGGACGAACGAACGTACCGACATTGCCAAAACTATATTCCGACGACGAAGTAAAACTTGTCTATAACTAATTTGTGTGTAACGAAACCTCACCCCGGGATATAGCAAACCGCGAAAAGTTCCTTTCTTGAACCGTTCATATGTAAACTGAATGATACTCAAAGGTTGGTTGGTTGTTGTTGTTGTTGTTTTTAAGTAAAACTGATCAAATTTGCTAGGATATTATACATATCAATATTTTACACGGGTAATATTTCTACGTGTGAGGGGTTGTACTATTACTGGCTTTCTCCAAAGAGTCATTCCACAACATATTATGACCGGGATGTCATTCTATTACATAGCAAATTGACGCTGAGGTCATTATTTTAGGGGGATTGCTTTTTTTCCTTACACCGGCAATGAGCACTGACGGCCCTGGAGAACAATACTGGCACGAGAGTTTTAGCAGTCCGAAAGTATCCACGTTCTAGTTTTATTTTCATTCTAGTGTTCGAATTTAACCTTGTACTTATCTCAGGTCTGCCACCACCAATAAAACTGGGTACCCTATATAACCTACGAATGAAGTGACTGGGAATGGTGTAAAACGCCATTTACAACAACAGTTACAACAACAATAACAAATTATAACAAAAACAACAACAACAGACAAACAAACAGTTAAACACGCAATCAAAAACGCATACGAACTACTTTATTCTGTTTACATTGTAATGTACTGCAAACACAGGTACCTCTACCCTTGTTCTATATGCTTACCCCTCGTAATTAAATAGTGTCACCGCATCTCATGCTAATACCATCACATTACTATGATGACTTCTTAAAGCTACGGTCCCTGTATCAATCAATTTATTCTTTGTAGGCGTGTCTTTATTTTTACCAGCTCATGTCGAAATCGGGTATTTAAGCGAGCAAATATAGCGTAGGAAATCACTTACTGTAGATACATCAACCAGTGTACATCGTACCTATACACAGGTAACAGTATTTTTTACAGAAAAAAAATTTAGCCACGACCTTCTGATTTCAAGTCCGGTGCTCTATCCACTGAACTATAACGAGGCAAAATAACTTAACATATTTGAACGCAACTCAAGATGGATCAATAAATATATAGTTCATCTTGTCGCACGTGTGTAATGCTGAATGTTATCAATATGACACTAATACTTGTCTCAAAACAACCATATCTCGACCTACTTGTTATTTAGCGCTTGATGAGTTTGTCTGTGCACGCTTGTTATTACGTAATACCTATTTAGTGTTTAAAATGCTTCACCATACCAATAAATAGCAGTGGTCTAGTGGTTCAGCGTACATCCTTCAAAACTTACAACTACATGGCTGTGGTTAAAAATCCGTTCCAGGCAACTATTTTTTTTATCACATATTCTGAAGCCGTATATTTATCGATGTTACCTGTATTGAGGCTAAATAAAAATGTGAAGTTTTACACATCGATTTCTGCTAATATGCCGACTTTTGGGATGTTTTGATTTGAAACTACTTCACACGTGACTCATTCATATTCATGAGTTATTACCAGTTAAAACAGGGACTGTGTAGCTTTAAACATGATCCTTGGTCCCTGGAGACTATTTGGGATACCACTTACGACTGCATACGGCCGATGGACAATTAAATCACGGCTAGAGATAAAGCATTCCATAATTATACCGGATGAAAAAGGCCAGTCAATCTATACTGTATTCTATGACCTATCATGGTCACATTATTATATTAAAGCAGTTTTATCGATGGTTGGTTAAGTTTCCAAATACTGAGCGATATCACACGAGAGCGGCGAATGTAAATAACAAACTTGTCTGAAAATATCAAGTGCGTTACAAAATCGTATTCGATCGGCGTGATATACTTCTCTGTGGTGAGTTTTATTCATGCACTTGTGGTATATGAGGTTTCTTCTATTGAAATACGGCCTTTGTTCATGCAGGCATTGCGTTGTTTTCAGAAACCTAGCCGGAAAAGTGCGTATGTGGGTCGTTACGGGGTCCTACATATCATTTTAAGTCAATGAATCATGGCTCTTTGGTAAGGTACATACTACCATAAAAGCCACGATTGTCGATCACGTCTAGGGAACGCCTAAACAATGTAAATCAGTTCTTAAATAGTTTTCCTCAATTCAACATTAAAAGTCATCTTTTTTATATTTTCTTTTTTACCAATAAAAGTATTCAAACTTAGTTTAAACATTTATTTTACATTGATTATGACGAAAGCTCTCTGAACTTATTTTAATCACTCTCGATGTCTTCCTGGGTAGAAGCAGTACTAAGCAAGTGCAGATAAAGTTCCTTGCCCCGGGACACAAGACATATGGCCATGGCGGGGATCGAACACAAAACCTTTCGCTCTACCACTAGACCACAGTAACTTGTCAAACAGATCTGAATTAATCCACTTTCAAAATAAATTCTGCATGTTTCGTTCCGTATATTACTTTTTAGCTGGACTTTTCGAATAATAAGGAGAGGCTTATAAAAAATGAAAGAATTAATACAATTTAACTTATATCTGATAGTAAGCAAAAATCATATTGTACTAAAGCAGAGCTATGTTATTCGCCGTTGGAGTCCTAGCAGGTTGATTCTTTTATACAAGCTACTGTACAGTTTTATCCCGTATTTACTATTCTGAACTTCTGAACTATTCTTACGTCTAATACGTCTCCGTGGCCGAATGGTTAACGACGTTGCGTTGTAAACCTTCGCCTCTCACCGCTGCGGTTCAAATCTGACTGGGAGCTCGACTTGTAAGTGAGGAATTGTCGATTCTTACGGATGGCGGGAGGTGTACAGTATTGGTTCTACCCAGGAAAAATGGGCGGTCTGCCTCCACCACAAAAAATCGACCGTCATATATAACCTTACAGGTGTTGAAAATGACGTAAAACACCACACAAACGTCTAATACGATGACAGACTTTTGAACACCGCATTCCGAAATGCAGAATTCGGAATGCGTTATGCGGTGTGCGCAATTTGGAATGCATAATACGGAATTTGAAAGTCAAAGAAGTGAAATAAATCTGAGCCAAATTGTCAACGTGTGCAATACGAGGGATGTTCAAAATGTAACGCACATTGTGGATTATCACGCAAATATAAAATGACTAACATGCGAAAATGTGTATGTCACGCCGTTTGCTCAATAATCCCGTAAATCCCAGTAATCACCGTGAACCTATTTCAATAACTGGGGTTTCTTACCAAGACGTTTATCAAAATCATATCTCTTAAACTCTAGTTTCTGAGCAGAAACCTAATATTATGGTATGCCGTTTGCACAATAATCCGTAAACTGGGGGTGCACCGCCCACCACCACCACCACCACCACCCCATCCCTCCAATAATGTATAAATGACTTAATAAATGGGGATGGCTTTTTCTAGTAAAAGTGAGTGTCCCTTTAAACCCTGCAAAGACATTTACACATTTTTCAAATAATAAGTCGTTGACTTGTTTAGTAATGTAGTTCTAAAATTGTAAAGAACTTTTTTTCTTGAAAAAAAAGGTATATATAATTAATAAAATAAGTTTAACACGAACTAAAATGGTAAATCCCATTGAACAGATTGTGCGTGTACTCATTTAAACGTGATTAAATCATTTTCAAACCAGCATGTGCTTCGCTTTATATTTCAGATGTTAGATTAATATTGAAGCTATAGAAATTAAAGGGGGAACATCAGGCTTTTTCTAGAAACCTTTAAAATTTAAAAACTGTTCCAGTTCATGACAAAAATGTTATGTCGATTAGAATATTGTTTTAGCAACATGTTATTCATGACTAAAAAATGAATTAAAAGTATATTTTGAATGGAATCGGACTTAAAATGCTTAAACTAACCCTGGTGCGTAACCTATGATGGCACATATATACTGTGCAACAGGAATTTCCTTGTAAACAACGGGTCACATTTAGGCTCGTTCATTAAAAACAGAAATTATCATTATTTGTCAATTTTAAGCCTGACCCCTAGACCGTCATCAAATCTCTGATGTACCCCCTTTAAAGACCCTGAATTATGAAAGTAGACCTTTGAAAATTGTCGAACATGTCTTTAAAATATTGTAACGGGAAAACATATGGATTATATTAAATTCGGATATTTACATATTTTAATGATACTGGGTTGATGTTGTTAAAATATTATCACCGAAGGAAATTGGATATGTTCATAAGTAGAATACAAACGAGGGTGTCAGAGTAACTTCCAGCCAGTTTCAAACCGGAATGGCATATTGCTTTTAAAGCCAGCCAACTAATTTTAAAACACGTTTTGCAAGCCCCTTCACGGAAAAGTTTGCCAGACACCCTCGTTTCTCTACTACTCATTGTGTAATTAATAATATGATTTGATACTTTATTCTAACTATTTTCAAATCTGGCTGTTCTCCAATTATCTAAACAGGAGGACGCTTCCAGCCAAGTGGTCAACCAGATTTCAAAATAAGTGGTAATTGTAACGAGGCTACTTTATTCCAATCAGCAAATAAAATTAGCAAACCAAGATTATTCCAAACTCTGGCGAAATGACTGGTGGAAATGCTCCCCTATGCAAGTGGCTATATGCAAGGGGCAATAAGACGTTTCTGGATAATTGAACTGAACTGGAGTTTTAAGGCGCACCAACACATGAAAGGTTATATGGGGCTGAAAGGTTATATGACGCCTAAAAGAAATGAACATGCCAGGCTCATCCTACATGTACATCGCGATAACATATGGAGAATGGACCTAGGACCTTCTCACCCTGAACTGCAGAGTTGCTGCAAATTCTATTGTATTCACTCAATTTACGCTGGAGCGACGTTATAGTTTTTCTGCCACTACTCTAGTGATATGAGCGAGATAGCACCTGAAACAATGCAGGGGTCATGATGAAGACCTTTAATGAGCATGAACAAAAAATGATAAAATGATAAAATGAATTTGTGTGTGTGTGTTGTTGGGGGGGGGGGGGGGGGGGGGGGGGGGGGGGTTCTACCCCTCTGCCTTTCCCTCCAATGGGATCTGCATTTTCTGGTTAATAAACCTCAAAAACTGCTACTCATGTTTCATTCAAGTTTTTTACATCAAAGTTTTTTATTAAGTCCATTTCTCCAACCAGATGCATTAGAGCTTTCAAACTTTACAAATGTAGATAACTACATGACAGCGATATGTTCCAACGAAAAGTGGGTCAATATGCATCACCTTGATCTACCTTTGGTACTTTGTTAATTTACATTGAAGTTTTATATTCAAATTTTTTATTAACTCAGTTTCTCAGATACCAAAAGCTATACAGTGTCCAAACTTCATACACACTTACATCTATATCCTGCAGAGTTCATTTTTAACAAGATTACTTGAAGATTTCATTTTATCTGCCAATTTTTTCCACTTTAACAAAGACATATATAATATAAGGTTAGATACAATAAGATAAGATAAGTTATATTGATTGTAAAACATGTATGATTTATTTTTTATTTGTTTTCTTGGTTGTTTTCTTGGTTGGGGGTTTAGTTGGCGACTTGGCTGCTTTTGCTAATTTGGCAATATTTGATCAGGCTAGTGATCTTTGCTTTTCCGACCGTGCTATTCTAGCCCTAAGCTTTTTCTTTTCTTCTTCTGTTCTTGTTTTGTTGGCTAATTGCTTTCTCAAACCATTTAATTATACCTCTATTGCAATGAGGTAAATTTGGATGGCTGCCTTGTCGGTTCCTTTTATGCTTCCCGGCTTTGTTAGGCAAGACGTAAAAGGTGTTGGTGCTGCCTCTTTTGTTTTTTGTACATCCTTAACTACTTTAACCAAACCATAATAAACATTCTGCTTCTGTTCAAAATATTTTACCACAAGGGGTCTTTGTTATTCCACATTAAACTTTAGACATATATAATAGTACTTAGATACTATTAATATTATCCAACTATTATTATAATGGAAATTCCAAACTATGATATGAAGACAGAGAACGGTAATTTCAAACAGATATGGAACTTTATGCCAGAGTGTTGTTGGTAATTCAGGATCCGGTAAAACAAATACGTTAGTTCACATGTTGTTAAACCATTAGTTTGCTCTGATAAGATTGATTTATATGCTAAAAATTGAGAGCAGTCAAAGTATAAAGTTTTTTCACAAAAACTTGAAAAATAGCAAAAAAGAATAAACGTACCAGTCGGAGATATGTTAGAATGTTCAAATGATGAAGTTCTCCCTGTGAATGACTTGGACTCCGATACTCAAAAGATAGTCATTTTTGATGATTATAATTGTGAGCTCAACCAAAATAAAATTATCAATATTGTTGTGTAATTTATTTATCACAATCTTACTACAAAACTACCAAAGACATTCGTTTAAACTGTTTTCACTATATCACCGTTTTCCGAAATATGTTTGGCGGAGTTATGGCCATTTAAAGGTTTTACTACACAAACCTTTCCTGACTAGTTCTGCTGAAGCCCTGGCCGGATTTCAACGAAACTTGGCAATGATGATCTGATTTTTGGCGGAGTTATGGCCCTTTAAACGTTTTAATACACAACCTTTGTCCAGGCTAGTCTCTTCTGAACTCCTGGACAGACTTCAGCGAATATTGGCGGGGATGATGAGTATCAAGCCTAGTTGCGCATATCATCGCCGTGTTCCGCCTGAATGTTTTTTGACAGAGTTATGGCCCTTTAAAGGTTTTACAACACTAACTTTGTACAGATTAGTTTTCCTGAACCCCTGGCTGGATTTCATTGAATCTTGGCAGGAATGATCAGTACCAAACCTGGTTGCGGATATCGTTGTCGTGTTCCGGTTTAATGATATTTGGTGAAGTTGTGGCTCTTTAAATATTTTAATACACAGACTTTGTCCGGACTAGTTTTCCTCAACCACTATTCGGCTTTCAACGAAACTTGGTTGCGTACACCATTGTCGTGTGCTGATTGAATTATTTTGGGCGGAATTATGGCCCTTTAAAGGTTTTAATAAACAAACTTTGTCCCGACTGCATCTCCTGATCCCCTAGACGGATTTCCATGAAGCTTGTTAGGGATGACCATTAACAAGCTAGTTGCGTACATCTTCTTCGTGTTCCAGTTGCATGATTTTTGGCGGATTTATGGCCCTTTCCCCAGTGGGGGAGTCATCTGTTTTCTACTAAAAGCAACCCCTAGTTCTAATTTGTTATGGTTATTGATGGTCTCGAGGTACAACAACTGTATAAAATGGGTTATTTATGACCTCTACATGCGGTCAAAACGAGTCCGCAAATAACCATACCAAATTAGAACTTGGGCCTCTTGTTCAAATTGTTAGCATGGTTGTTGGTGTTGTTGTTGGTACCTTTTGCAATTTTTTTAAAAGAAGTACTGATGGGAATTTGCCCTCTTGTGCCTCTTGTTGTTATAAGGGCGATGCGTGCGTGAAGGGTAATAAATTACGTGAATCATTGTGAAAGTTAGTTGGATCTTTCTTGTGAAACCCATGTGAAAGAGGCAATTGTGCCCGCATCGACCATTGTGTCCGCGGATATAATGGCCTAGGTGTAGGATGCCATTGTGTCTGCAACGCCACTGTGTCTGCAGTCCTGGTCGTCTCAAAGTTATAACTTAATCACCTCTGCAGGGTGCGTCTGATTCTAACGCAATTGACAAAAATCCTGCAATCCGATTGGCTGACGTTCAAAAATGTGTGACTATTAAATCGTGCATAACCCGTCGCAAATCCAGTCCGGTGACGTTAATCTTCTCACACCACAATTAATTTTCCATAGGATCCCATAGTAATATTTTTGTTCGTGGCATAGAGATAAACAAAATGTTTTTGAAGTATCAGAGAAGATGTTTTAATAGGCTTTCCTATATAACTCAATGTAATAGTGTACAAAATGTATTTATGCTTAAAATTTTCATTGATCCAATATCTGCAGTTTAAAACACAATTAACAAATATTTACCGGATTGACATTTTTTAAATGTCATGTTTGCGTGACACCTTTCAAAATTTCGACAAAAATACAACCCGTGGTGATTAGAACCATGATGTGTAAAATGAGGCAGAATAAGCTAGACATATTATAGAACAGAACAGAACAGAACATAATTGTATTCAGATTTGTACATAGTACATCATCTAATACATATCTAAGTTTACAATACATCACGTGATTATATCAAGGTGAAACACGCCCATTGATTGTTGCATTGAGTTGTGTGTGAATTAAAATTTAAATGCCATGTTGTCATTCATATCTGGGCCCAAATTAAAAATGAATAACTAACATTCTCATCGCAAATGACACATATGCTGCCAAAAAATCCACAGAAAAATGGGGGTCATGTATCTTCTAAGAAAGAACTTGTCTCATGAATGAATGGTCCCTTTAAAAACATAAACACTGAGATGCCATAATATAGTATTCATACACTCATTTCCATATAAGCAAAAAAAATTAAAAACTCACAATTTTAACATGACAATGCTTGAAAAATGTAACAAATAGATCAACAATGTGATATAAACCAAAAATAGCACTTTAAATTAGTGAAAATGCCTTTTTTTACAAAAAGAAATGAGAATTATTTATTGACGCTACCCCAGGCCGACACTTCCTGTGTTGCAATGGGTGTGCTACACCTCAACATGAATTGTTTTGTGATCTCTCCCTAAAATGCTGTAGATTTAGAATCTGGTAAAGATAAATCGATGTATTCTGTATAGTGTAGAAAAGCGGACTTGTTTTTTTTTTATCTACCTCCTTCATTTGAAGGGCACGAGTATTCAAGGGAGATAATAGTGTTGTGAGACCTGAACCGTCAAAAACGTGAGGTATTTCTAGTTTAATTTGAACGCGTTTGTGAGAAAAAAAAAGGTCAAAAAATGCGTTCGAAACGGGTTAACCAGTATCGAAATGTTGACTTTACCGACAGTACATCAGCCGTTTAATGGTCTCACATTTGAGGGCGCGTTAGCTTTATAACTGCAAAATCTCTAAACTTCAATACACTTAACTCTACAGTAAACGTCTGAATCATGAGAGAATATGAATTAGTAACCTATGGATTGCAATAGTGTGTTTGGGCGTTATTTGAATACATGGTATGTGTGCTCTTTCATCTCTCTATATAGTGACAAAGAGAAACAGATAATCTGCTAGATCTAGACCGCGGTCTGTAAATTGAATGCAACGTAAAGTGTAGTAAGTTTTTGCAAACCTTCAATATGTGCAACACATATTGAAGATTTGCAAAAACTTACTAAACGCAACGTTTAAGGGAATTGAAGCGATCTGATCTCCTTTCAAATATAAATGAAATCTGCGTCATCAGCAAAATATAGGGCAAAATTAACATCAAGGGGAAGTAACTCCATTTTGAAGGGAAATATACCTGTTGTTTTTATAAGTATTTCTTTTTCAAAGTTCTTTTTTATTTTAGTTTTTTAACCATTGAATTCACTTTATTGATTTAAATATAAAAATATATAACGATATGCATTTTAAAGGGTGACTGGAACTTTTAAGGAAAGAAGGAACATGGAATATAATTTTGCTCAATTCACAACATTGAATAATGAGTTTGAATCTTGCGAATAGACACTAACTTCGTGTTGGGGAATGAATTTTTATTTTTTATTTTATTATTATTATTTTTGTTTAAATAAATAATTCTATTGATTAAAAAGATCTTTATCAGTTCTAAAAAAAAAAATTAAAAAAAAAAAAATAATACCATACTAATGTGCTATACTTTTATACACATGTTTCACTTGCATTAAAATTATCTCCTGTTCAATTCGGTTTTTGAGTCAAGCCCATCGCAAGTTTTAGATTCATAGAAATCATAAGTACTATATCAATTTGGGCTCCATATAATGTGCACGATGTATTAAGTCAAACGCTATTCAAATAAATAGCATTTGAAGTTTGATGTTTCGTTAGGTAATACTTGCAAAATAATGCATCCATTATGCAATTTTGTTCAAGCTGAGCAGATTTATGCATATATAGTGTAAGCCTGTGGTGTCAATTGAAATGGATGTTAAATAGTAATGCTTTGCTCATCGATGTAAAGATTACTCAATAATGTGAAATATATTCCAGTCACGCATGTACCTTATTTTACTTAAAGTACTTTAATGTTTACAAATCGCATATTGAATAAATCAACAAACTAAAATCACAAAGTATACCACAACACTTTCAACTCTTGGCAAAAAAAAGGAAATGCAGAAGGCATTTTGAGGTTAAACTGTTTATTTTTAGGTGTTTTTAATACTAATTTACTGAAGCACCTGTATGTCAGATATAGCTTCTAGAGTAAACATCTGTTAATCTAACCGTGATCACTAAATGTCAGCTATCCCGATGCGCTGGGTACCGATCCTGATCTGGAAGCGTTTAAAAAGTGTTATCTTATAGTGTATGCTATATTGTCATAGTAAGTTATATTATTTAAATGAAATGATATCTACTGAGTATTCTTAATTGTCTTTTATTATCCCAAAACAGCAATGAGCTGTGCATATATAATGTTTGCAGGCATACTGCAACTCGGCATACAGGAACTTGATTCTAACTTGCTAGATAAGAGTGACCGTTGTGAACCCAGTTTCTTGGATATAATGGCGGATTAACATTATTTTAATGCAGTCATCCTGCTTGAGCGCATACAGCCTGTGGATGCAGTTGATAGCACGGGAGACTTTGAATCCAGAGGACCCTGGTTCAAGCCTTACCAGCGCCTGGTGAATTTTATCCGTGTGTTATTGGGCAAGACACTTTCCCTTACCTACGTCCGTCGAATGGGGACGTAAATCAGGTCCCGCGTATGGCTTTTTTTTCTCCCATCACGATAAAAAACATAGGAGTCTAGTAGAGCTGGTTCCTAAATTACTATGTTTCATCTCTCTCTCTCTCTCTCTCTCTCTCTCTCTCTCTCTCTCTCTGTTCATTGGCAATACACCTTCTTTTTAGTTTTTAGGAGTCTATTCGTTAGTAGAGCTGGTTCCTAAATTACTATGTTTCATTCCCTCTCTCTCTCTCTCTCTCTCTCTCTCTCTCTCTCTCTCTCTCTCTCTCTCTCTCTCTCCATTGGCAATACACCTTCTTTTTAGGTAATAGTCATTCCACTTGCACTTGCTTGTGCAAAAATAGGGTTAATGGTTACTGACAGTCCCAATCCTAGGTTAATTCCACACTCTTATCAAGAACGGAGAACATCACAACCTATGTTAAGGTACAAATCCTAAGCAGGTGATATTGTACCTGCGAGAATCTTAGCTCCTATGGTGTGTACCTATGGTAAGTAAATACTACCATGAGAGGCTTGATTCTCACGTCTAATGATATTGTAACAACTGCACCAATACTAACAAACAGTTGACATGGTAAGTAGTTAGTATTGTGATCTGGGTATCACCCTTAAGATTCTTCTTCGTCGACGCCGTGTGGTTCCCGGGGAAGAATAGGACCACTGCTTATTCAGACAGAGGGGTAAAATGCCCCCGAATTCATGTTCATTTTGTCATTTTTGTCATGTTCATTAAAGGTCTTCATCGTGAAACCTGTATTGTTTCAGGTGCTACTTCAGTGGCAGAAAACAATTATCGTAGCTCCAGCCAAAAATGGAGTGCTTACGAGAGATTTTGCAGCAACCATGCAATTCTGCAGGCAAGAAGGTTCTAGGCACATTCTGCATATGTTTACCGAGATGTAAATGGATTGTGAGCCTGGAATGTTCATTCCTATTGGCGTCATATAACCGTTTTGTGTTGATGCGCCGTAAAATCCCAGTTCAATTCAATTCAATTATTCTATGTCGATTCATTTTTTAGTAAAACAAAATTGGTTTGTGCCAATACATATACTATTATTACATTTCATATGCAGAATTCTTCATTGTGATGTATATGGGTGGGGTAATTCGGATGTTAAAATCCTTAAATATATACATAAATTGTAATTTAAAAGCGTTAGTACTTACAATAGACATCTAATAAGATTTGTGTTGCAAATTGCAATGATTAATTCATGTATTTATGTTTAATACATAATCCAAATGTTTACCTGGTAATCATAATAAGTATTGACATAAAATAGACTAATGTTATAAAAAAAACTCTTAAACTTCACATTTCCCTTATCTAGAATCCTTTGGACTGTTTGTGTCATTTGTGCAATACATATATATATATCAGAACATGTTTATAATATGTATGATGCACTTTAATTCAACACTTATATTACTGTTAGTGTTCATAAATAATTGCAGACAATAGTGTAAGGTGCATCGGGAGATGGGCCTCCCCGACCCCCATGTACCAATAACGGGGAAAATAAATGGCTCATCACATTCATTTGGTTGAAAAAAAACAGAAACTTCTTGCATATAATTAAACAAACGGTACTCAGACATTTGGAGTTTTCATATCATCTTCGTTATTCTACCATGCATATGGGTTATTCTACCATGCATATGGTAAAATATATTCTAAAGCAATCGTGAAAATACTTTAAAGTTTTCTGACAATCTAACTATAACAAATGAAGACTGGGGTGCAATCCTTCATGCATTATGGGGCAAATTTTATTTATTTTTAATTTTTAAAGTTTACCAAAAGGGGCTTAACTCTACATTGGATAATTAATAAAGAGAACTATAATGTTTCATGACTCTAGGTCAGTATTTTACAAAGTGATGAGCTGGGTTAGGTTGCACGTTAAAGTTTTATGAAAAGTGGCATAATTCTGCCGAAATGAAAGTCAGCGTTATTTGGCATGCCAACAGGCATTGCCTAATTGATAAAGAAGAACTGTAAATAGTTGTATGACCATAGTTCAATCTTTTGTCAAGTTATTTTGAATTTGAAATTTGTGTTTACGTCATTTTTAGCTCATGTAAGGCAATATATGATGGTCGATTTCCTTCTGTTCTTTTCGTAGAGGCCGACCCCAAAGGCTCGTTAAAATAGAAATAATTCATAACTCGTTTCGTAAATCTTATATGAAATGGGAACTCGTTTAAGATCCTCTATATATTATATGCTCTCATTAGCAAATATTTATGTAAGATAGGGAAAACAATATATGTAGCTTTTGTAGATTTTATTTCACTCCGTTGCTACAAAGACAAGTACTTAAAGGGCGTCTATACAAGTCTATACAATGTATATACAAACATGTTAACGCAAGTGTTCGAGTAAGTGATTATAAGCTTACGAATTCGTTTGACTGTCCAATAGGACTTCGTCAAGGATGTGTGCTTAGCCCAATACTTTTCTCATTATTCATTAATGAATTCAGCACAGAAATTTTAAATTGTGGCACCCATGGAATCCAGTTGTCTCCAGACACTACAGAAATATTCCTACTACTTTTTGCCGACGACGTCGCTTTAATTTCTGACACAATACGTGGTTTGCAAAAACAACTTGATGTACAATATGATTATTGTTCGACATGGAAGTTAAAGATTAATGTAAAGAAAACAATATTGTTGTTTTTAAAAATGGTGGGCAACTGGCAGGAGCTGCAAAATGGTATTATGATGGTAAACAGATTGACACTGTAAATGGATTTAGCTATGTTGGATTACATTTTTCGTACCGATTGTCTATGTTTCAAATGGCGGAAAATCTCGCGATAAAATCAAAACGAGTTTTAATTTCTTTATTGTCTTCGCTACGAAGTTTATGTCCAATGCCTCAGCGTGTGTATTTTAAATTGTTTGAAACAAAAATAAGACCAATACTATTATATGGTGCAGAGATATGGGGACTGGATTATATAGAATCAATTGAACGAGTGCATATGTATGCATGCAAACGATTTATGTCAGCTTCACTAAAAGCATGTAATGCTGTAGTTGTAGGTGATTGTGAAAGGTATCCTATGTATATAACAGCTCACAAAAAGATCATCGAGTATTGGATTAAAATATTAAACATGCCAGATGATAGATATGTAAAAAAAATCTTATAATATGCTTAGAAACTTAGATAGTTATGGTTATAACAATTGGGTTACAAAACTGAATATGAATCTATATTCAAACGGTTTTGGATATATTTGGGAGAGGCAAAGTGTGGAAAATGAACAGTTGTTTATAAGCCGATATGAAACAAGACTAAAATATCAATACTTACAAAACTTGATCTCAGATGGTACAAGGCAATAAAAAACTGTTTTATTATAACCATTTTAAGAATGATTTTAAATTCGAAAACTATCTAAATGTTCTAACATGCATAAAGTTTAGAGCTGCGTATGTGTCTTTACGAACATCATCACATTGTTTATTTATTGCAAAAGGAAGGCATTTGAAATTGCCTAGAGAGCAGAGTATTTGTATGTATTGTAAAGATGATATTGAAACCGATTCACATTTTCTTTTGCGATGTTCATTGTATAATGTCTTAAGAGTATTGTATATGCAAAGGAAATATTATGAACAACCTAATATACACAAATTTTATTTACTTATGTCTTCGACAAAAAGAAATATCATTATTAATTTAGCGATGTTTATATATTATGCATTTGAGAAGAGAAAACATGTTTTTGATGTCCGTTAACCAAATCATGTGTTATATTGATTATGTATTATATGTTTATATGTGTATGGGCCGGTGGCCATTATCACTAATAAAGAATTGAAAATAGTCCCCAAGAGCGCTGAAACATGTGATCCACGTCCGGAAAACGTCACGGTAGGCTGACCTAGGCACACTTGGACAACAGAACGGAGTTTGTCACGAAAGATATCTACGACAAGATAGAAACTTTTTCATATTTAGGAAAAGGAAAAGGTCGCAGGGTACAAGGTCTTGGGAGTGTGTGGGATGCGGAAAGATGGTAATTTCTTAAGCCAATGAAATTTGCTGACAGTCTCAGATGTATGAGGCGGTGCACATTCGCAGCATCTCGTACACTTCTTCGAAGCATTTCGAAGTATATACCAACAGCTAAGCAACATCGCACTGTTTTCTGCGCCGTTGCTTTCCGGCTAACAACATGTCAAGATTTTTAACATACCGAAGCGTCGATATACACACGAGACGCGACCCGAAGAATGAATTGGCCGAGTTTTCACGACTGAGGCAGTGCATTGTCATGTAAAAGCCGAACTTGATTTAGCCACAGTTTTAAGTTTTTGAAGAACCACATCACGGTAGTTCTAACCTTCCAGTGACATGTTTATTTACCCTTCGTTAGTGTATATTGTGTTGCTTCACATTGCTTTGTAAAAATATAGCATACAAATCGTCTTAGCACTTTGCGTTCTTTTGGCAATGACTGGTCTCTGCTCATGTCTGCTTGCCCAGATATTACTTTTGGTGAAATCCGTCGATGTGATTTACTTTTCGAACACCCCTCGTAATGATTATACTATTAGGACATTGATGAAAACATCATTAAAACTAATATATTCAAAATAAATAATGCAAGACACGTTTAAACTAGTAAATACATTCCTAGTCATGGCATCCAAACTTAAAGCTACAGAGTGTCTATATCAATCGTTTTCTTCTTTGTAGGCGTGTCTTTATTTGTAACTTCATGTTCACCAGCTCATGTCAAAATCGGGTATTTAAGCGAGCAAATATAGCGCAGGAAATCATTTACTGTATATACATCGACCAGTGCCCATCGTACCTATACACAGGTAACAGTAGTTTTCACAGAAAAAAAAATTAGCCTCTTTCGGGAATCGAACACACGACCTTCTGATTTGAAGTCCGGTGCTCTATCCGCTGAACTATAACGCTACTTGAGAAAATAGTATACTAACTACCATGTATTGTGAGACAAAATAACTTAACATATTTGAACGCAACTCAAAATGGATCAATAAATATGTAGTCCATCTTGTCGCACGTATACATTAACATTGCCTGGTGTACTACTGTATGTTATCAATATGAAACTAATACTTCGCCTCCAAACAACCAGATCTCGAATTGTTATTTAGCGCTTGATGAGTTTGTGTGCACGCGCTTGTTATTACCTAATTTAGTGTTAAAAATGTGACAACATACCAATAAATAGCCGTGGTCTAGTGGTTCAGCGTACATCCTTCAAATCTTACAAGTGCAAGGCTGTTCTTCAAATCCTGTTCCGGGCAACTATTTTTTTTATCACATATATCACATGTTCTGAAGCCGTATATTTATCGGTGTTCAATAAAAATGTGAAAATTTACGCATCAATTTTTGCTTATATACCGACTTTTGGATTTTTGGTCGATTTGAAACTATACTTCACACGTGATTCATTCATATTCCGGAGTTATTACCAGTTAAAACAGTGACTGTGTAGCTTTAAGTTATGAATCCAACTGAATACAAGGCCAGTCATTCAGATATGCCATACATATTTACGACCTGATTTTGGATTTTGATAATAGTTTGTCATACATGCAAGAGATAGTACTATTGGAGGTAAGTGAACTATTTTCAGGCAATAACTAATTAAGGCGATGAATGCATGTAGCCTAACAATCTTCATTATTGAAAGTTCTGAAAAACGTGGAAACGGTTTTAACAATTTATCAAAATCGAATGATAAACGAAGAAAATATTTGAACATGTGTAACGAGGGCTTTTTCAATGCTCATATAGGTAACACAGAAGTCAAAAATTCAATTCAATTCAGTCTCTTTATTTCCTCCGTAACGGAGGTTTTTAAGTATTACATGTAATTATGAAATCAACGATGAATACAAATGATATAGTTTAACATGTATTCATATACAGGGCAATGGGAGTTGTGAAATAAACGACTAAAGAAACGTAAGATAGCGAGAGAGTTTGTGTTAAGAGGAACACAGAAAGAAATAAAGGAACACAAACAAATAATAATCGTATTACAGTTTAGAAAAGCTTTTTACAGAAGTAAAAATTAAACCAGTGGTATATATATGACCATTTTGGCACGTTTTAACACAAATATTTTATCTCAATTAAAATACACTTGATATGTCGTTTGAGTAATATGTTCAAATACTCGTAAACAAAGGCTCGCACACC
Organism: Cyrtodaria siliqua; assembly: GCA_037043455.1. Taxonomy (NCBI): domain Eukaryota; kingdom Metazoa; phylum Mollusca; class Bivalvia; order Adapedonta; family Hiatellidae; genus Cyrtodaria; species Cyrtodaria siliqua. Next base: position 37,466 of record JAWPHD010005973.1, read on the forward strand.
TTGATACGAGGCGATAATAACAAAGGTCCCTGACCTCGTCAATGTCTGTGTTTAGAGGTCCACCAAGAACCTTACCTGCACAACTAAAAGGATTAGCATCATTTAATTCCTGTTTCAAGTCAGGATTTACAAAAGTGTGTACATCATTTATAAATCGCATTCTTGCATTGAGCAGGCTCGAACATTCGAGATAATATGAATCGATCGTAAAGTGAATGGTGTATTACAGACAAGGCAGATAGAGTCCTCCTGTCTGGTGGCAATCTCAACCCAGAGTCTGGATATACTAGAAAGCTCGTTTCTATTGGACGTCAATGACCACAATAAAGAAGGGGAGATTTGCTGGTGGATCTCTCTGAAAGTCTATCATTGTTAACGCTCCAAGACCAAAGATTAGATTCCAGCCTCTTAATAGAAGATTTAACTTGGTTTCGCCACGAGACTTTATCTTCGGGTACAAAATCAACTGCTCTTGGGACACATTTAATTTTTGATCGGGATTACTTGTAAATATTAAAATCGAGTATTTTTTTGACGAGTTTTTGACGGCTAGGATATTGTCTCCGTTTTACGTCCGATGTATGTATACATAAAAATACTTGTCATCATAAGTAGATCTTCGAAACAAAGATTTAACAAACGGTCCTTTCCTGGCATTTCCAATCATTTTGAGATAGTGAGATTTTGCTATTTGTGTAGTCTTTGACGTTGTTCATAAAATATACCAACAAAACTGTAGAGAGCTTGCTTCGACTTGGCACGACAGCTGTTTGGTCGATACTTTAATGCGAAACGCTTTAAAAATCTTAACTATGTGATTGCGCGTTATCTCAGTCAGTTAATGGTAGTTTGCACCAACCAATAAACAGGCAAATGTGCCTTATTTACTTATTCAGCTGTCAAGGGCAGCTGATACGTATACGGGTTTTGTATTTGCCTATGGTTACCAGACTGTGAATCATGTAGCTGACGATAAGCATGCATTACAACTTCAATTCCTAGTGAACTCGCCTAAAAAACTTGAATGGTATAAACACATATTTTGCAATGTTCAAAGGTTACCGTTTAACTTGCTGAAATGACGTTTTCGTGGATCAGTCTACTGAAGTGTAGCATGCGGTAATATTGCCGGGATCTTTGCGTCCGGGATGTTTTAGGGAGCATAATGAAACTTGGCTTGGCTAAGTTATTATGTAAACTTGCATCTTACACAAATTACTTTAGGTAATGGATTGAAACTTCAGACATGCATTCTGTATCATAAGACAACACCACAGAGCCATGTTCTATACCTTTCGCTTTTATTTTAACAAAATAATGGCCTCTTTAATACTTAGAAAAAACTTGGTTAAAGTTTGTATATAACCTTGGGTCTCACAATCTACATAATGGATTGAAACTTCAAGCATGCATTATTCATTATAATACCACAGCAAAGAGCCAGGTTGCATGCATCTTTGCTTTTATTTTAAGAAAATTAAGGCCCTTCTTTACCTAATAAAAGAGGCAGCTCCATCTTGTCCACTCATTTTTAAAAAAATGATTTCTAATTTGTATCGATTTTCATTTAAAGGATTATATCATTAAAACCTTGGCCAGGTTTCAAAATAAACAATATTGACGCATTCATTGTGTAATTATTGCATTTAATAATTAAAATAACAACATTTATTTCAGCTTGATAACTTTCATAATTTCAGTAATCATTTCAAAGTACAACAAAAACAATTGTTTGCATACCTATGTGCAAAAGTCATATTGCCTATGTACAAAAGTTAACTATTTCAAATCATTGTTTTATTAAACTATGAGAAAACAGCATTTTGTACTGATCTGAAGTGTAGCTTAACAATATAAATAGCTCTCTCGGAGTATTTTTTTTACAGTTCATAGCATGCCCTAAGTGTATATGGAGTTATTACATACATGCCTGCATAATGGTTGATATTACACATTTACTTAAGAAATATTATACCGCCATTATCTCTTTTGGGAACATACTCAATCTGGTATATTTTAACTCTTGTCATATTTATTTGTTTGGAAAAAAATCATAATTAAATGTTTAAAAGCAATATGCAAGGAATGAATGTATTAAAAAGTAAAACAACAACAAGTTAAAAAGCAGAATAAACTGTCAGTAAATTTAAGCTTTTTCTACTTCAAAAGAGATGCAAAGTCAGCAATTATGCTAAACTTGTCAAAAAGAGGACTATCTCAAATCACAATGTATCTTTGGCTGAAAAAAACAACACACTGTGTGGTTCCCGGGGGCCCCCGTTTGGTCACGGGCCAAAGAATAGGGCCACTGCAGATCCCTTTGGAGGGGTAGGCAGAGGGGTAGAATCCCCCCAAATTCATGTTCATTTTATCATTTTTTGTTCATGTTCATTAAACATCTTTATCATAATCCCTGCATTGTTTCAGGTTCTATCTCGCTCGCATCAAAAGAGCAGTGGCAGAAAAACAGTAACGTGGCTCCAGCGTAAATGGAGTTTCTACGATAGAATGTGCAGCAACTCTGCAGTTCAGGGTGAGAAGGTTCTAGGCCCATTTTCCATATTTTATCTCGATGTACATGGAAGATGAGCCTGTCATGTTCATGCCTGTTAGGCGCCATATAACATCTTCATGTGTTGGTGCGCCTTAAAACCTCAATTCAATTCAATTCAGTTGTCTGAAAAAAATAATCTGAAAAGCATGGTCCCTTATTTCTGTCAAGTAATGTTACAAATAAAGTGCAAAAATGCAATCTGTGACCAGTCAGGATCTCACCGTTATCAAATGTCTGTCAGTCATGATGATATAGAGTCCAAATTGACATTTTTTATAAATTTGGACCCCACAAAAAAAATCTGGGTGAGCATCCATGTAATTCTAACAAAATATCGGATCTAATAATGTCGATTTCCATAAAACAATAACAAATTGTAAACTTTGACCGAAACTTGTTAACGTCTATATATAGGATGTGACGGAATTTGTTGTCTTTATTGGTGACAAACATGAGAATGGATGCCATTTCCATAGTGATTCACAATCTCTACCCAGAGTACACTCGTTTCTCATTTGACTCTGTCAACGTCAAACGGAGTAGGGCGAATAGTTAGTTCAGGTGCTTATTCAAAAAAAAGTTATGACGATGTTTATAATAAATCCTTTTGCGTGATCTGCATATTTAATTGTGTTTAGTAATTTTCTGCTATCGAGCATCGGTTTGAAATGTTTACATATGCGTATCGATTTAAGAGACCTAAGTACGTATTAGTTTTGTAGTAAAATAGTCCCAATTAAAACTAAATTGTTTTCGTGCATTATTTCAAATCTTACAACATCTAATCTACACAATAAATAAATAAGTTTCAGGCAAACATATTTCAATTTAACAGGTTTTACAAAAATTGTGTAATTTAGTAGTTAGCAGAGATATAGACAGAGAGTGAAAGGAACGATAACTCTGCGTGATTTTTGTGTTTTTTCGCCGCTTCCGGTTAGGTATAATTTATAATTGGGTGTATCCTCCCTATGTTAAAAGACAAAGTTATAAAATACTATGATCACTGTTTTAAATAAATGATACAATATTACTAACCTTGGATTACAAGTAAAATTTGAAAAAGAGGAACACTTTAACTCACGCCAACATTTTCAATACTTAACATTATAAAATATCATTCAATGGCTCAATCGTGAAAACTCGGCCAATCCCGTCATTCTTCGGGATCGTGTGTTTTTCGACGCTTTGGTATGTCAAAATCTTGACATTTTTTTAACCGGAAGGCAACGGCACAGCAAATAGTGCCCTGTTGCTATATAAACAATGTAGCTGTTAGCTACACTTGTTGATGATATGATATGTTATTTACAATACAGATGAAAGTGTAATCCTTGTTTTCATATAAATAAACTATAGATGGAGCAATCGTTGCAAAATGTTGAAGATAACTGATTTTAAAAGCAAATTAGTTTTCGTGGGAATCTGAAACGCGTCACAATAGTATGACGTAATCAATATGGTGACCTTCGATATACATTCGAGTAATGCTACGAAGCTGTGTACGAGATGTTGTGAATGTCAATGGCTTTTAGCTAGATGTGCAAAAAGTAGTGCTTAACTTTTGTGTTTTTTTCAGTATATTTGCAATTAACACGATAAATGTATATAAACTGCCATACTAATGTATAAAATATAGGAAATGAATAATACATAATTTGTTATCCCTATTTGAAATCTACAACACATACATAGAAAACAGCAACACTTCATAAGAAACTCAATAATATTAATATGAAAATCGACAAAATGAATATTAACAATATAAATAACTGTAAATACAATAAAGAAATGTTTGGTCTGTCGTAGATATATACCCTCCAAATAGTTCAACCCGCAGTGTAATGCAAATAATAATGTTAAACATGGCCTGTATACTGACCAAACATAATCATACTACATTCATAACGTGTTTGTTGTTTGACTGCATGTATTGGCCTGTATACTGACCCAACATAATCATAGTACATGCATAACGTGTTTGCTATTTGACTGTATGTATTGGCCTGTATACTGACCAAACATAATCATACTGCATTCATAACGTGTTTGCTATTTGACTGTATGTATTGGCCTGTATACTGACCCAACATAATCATACTGCATTCATAACGTGTTTGCTATTTAACTGCATGTATTGGCCTGTATACTGACCCAACATAATCATACTGCATTCATAACGTGTTTGCTATTTGACTGTATGTATTGGCCTGTATACTGACCCAACATAATCATACTACATTCATAACGTGTTTGCTATTTAACTGTATGTATTGGCCTGTATACTGACCCAACATAATCATACTAACGTGTTTGTTATTTAACTATATGTATATTTCATTTGTTTTTATTCAGAATGAAAGGAGCCGAACAATTGAAATGTTTGAAAAGCGATGGCCATAAAGACGATCATGAAAAAGCAAACGGTAACAACGAATTTCACGTTGAAAATACATACGTTCCCTCAAGGCCAACTGACGATGAGTCGGACGAGGCGAGGGGTGTGTTTGCAAATAAAGTAGAATTTTTTCTTGCCATTATGGGCTATACCGTCGGAATTGGAAGTGTATGGAGATTCCCGATTATATGCAGGTAATACATACCACCCCATCTTGCAGATACATGATTTACATTGCGATTAAACATTACCATACCATATGTCTATAATGGACTGCCCCAGTCCAATATTGGAATCTTGGTATGAATTTGGACCTTTCCATTAATGTTACAAATGGAGGCTTCGGAAAAATTAAATGTATTTTTTCTTTCTATAGACATTTTGTAGCATGGTCACTGAAAATTCTCTTTGTAATAGCACAGGTTTAAATCGTATAATTGAAAATAACACCCGTCAGAATAAATGGTGAACGACATCTACCAAAATTATTTGAAGTTAGTGTATGGCAGGGAGCTGAAATGGACGTGCTGAAAAACAAATAGAGTATGTTTTCATCTCGTTGTTTAAATTAACCAACTCATTGAAATCATACTCTATCTATTACTTATATAGTTATTGCCATGAATTTAACATTGAATTTATGTAACAAAGAGTGTGCTTTTCTAAATTACTAATACACAAACAATAGTGTAAGCCTTCCTAGTCAGCTTCCACATTACTCGCAGGCTGATCTATAGGTATTATACCACTTAATATTTTCCCCATAGACACCAATGTTAAAGTGTCACATATTATTGATTTGCTGCAAATTCAACTCAAGTATGGATAATGCAGCAGTGTAATGCTCATATAGAAAACTAATTTTCCACTTGAAAAATCACCAGAAAAGGTGGGGTCACAAGACATGTAAGAAAGTTCTTGTTTGTTTACTAGACAGATCAAGGGTACAGCTGTTTTCACTGATTGACTGTTTTCATTGCTCACAAAGTGTAAGCATAGAGTCGAAATTTCGAAAATGTTCATCAGTGATCCAGTAAAACTTATTAATACGCTTCTTTTACATACAACCACAAAATCGAATAGGTATGGGCAGTTTTCCCATACTTATAATGCCCGTTTTCATCAAAAAAGGAGAGATTACCTTTTATTATAGGAACTACATTCGACTACACCTCGGAGGCTTACATGTAATTAGTGGTGGTATAGTATAGTTTCCACAGGTCTCAGATATCATTGTATTTACCTACAGCAAGCAAATGATATATATGTATACTTTTTTATTTTTATGTTTAAATTATTAAACAAATAAATATTGCTTTATTTCAGTCGTAATGGCGGGGGAGCCTTTTTAATTCCCTATTTCTTCTTTTTGATCACATCGGGTGGACCTCTATACTACTTGGAAGTGTGCCTCGGTCAGTTCAGCGGTAAAAGTGCAGCCTTTGCATTCGAGTTCTGCCCTTTACTGAAAGGTATGTTAAATAGTAATTTACAATGAGGGTGTTTATATAATTAGTTTGCATTGTATTTATACGAAGAAGAAGGGAAGAAGAAGAAATTGTATTGACTTAACATTTTACATAGTTTTTCATCATATAAACACACATTTACATAATTTAAACACAATAACACGATTAGTACAATTTCTCCAATTTATAAAATACGCGGGATTGGGAGTAGGAATGATGGTATAGTAAGAGCAAAAATATTAAACGGAGACATTGTTGATAAAGCAGAAACGGATCAGTATGTTTTATTAGGCGGGTGAGAAGTGTGTATATGTCCTAAAAGAGTTTGAAAATTAAAGAAAAGAGAACGTTGTCACCAGTTTTAAACGCATTGCGCGTGATTTTTACAATATGTGTAACATTTTTAAACATGCAATGTTTTACTTAGGTGGCGTAAGGTATCTTAGGGTGAGGTGGGTGGGGTGGAAATATGCATTTTCTTTACATATTTTAGCGGGCGTACGCTGGTTCCGCCTGTGAATGCGCGCCTGATGATTGCATTGTTAAAATATATCTTAGCACGGATGTTATTCTTTTAGATTTGACCATTGCATATAATTATGTTATTCTTATTCCGGGTAAAAGACAACTGAAATTCACACACCTCCAAATGTTGGCCCAATTTCAAAAAGGAATTTGACTTTCATCACGAAACTGTTGCAATTATTATAATTAGCGCGTGTCGTTAATCTCATTAAAACTATTACGTCAGATTAAGGTGTTTATTTACGGGGATATTAATGGACGTAAGTGTAGTGTGGCATGATCAATCATAATTTAGAACATTAATAAGTATGCAAATCAGAGCTATGGATTGGTGACTGATGACTACATAATATTATGTATTTATTTGTTTGTTTATTTAATGAATTATCTGTTAGTATGTATTTAGTCATGAATTTGTTGTTTTAGGTCTGTCTTTGATTTTTTTTATTGATTTTTTATTTAAATAATTTATTTATACTCCTTACTCCTTTCCTCCTCCTCCTCTCCCCCACCCCACCCCATACACTCTCTCTCTCTCTCTCTCTCCCTCTCTCTCTCTCTCTCTCCTGTGATAAAGACAGGATTACCGACTTGGAACGGGCAGTAGGCAGTAAAACCTACCCGTAGCATCGATGAGAGGCGAGAAGGTCCTAACCAAAGCATTTTTTTTTAGGAACTAGGGCTATAAGTGGTATGACCGTCATATGCATACCGTCTTCAGGATGGCTAACTGGTTTGTACTATTGACATTTTAAATATTGGGCTCTGTTCAGCTCAGCCCAGGACTATTAAAAGGGCTTGAACAGTAGCAAGCATTTTGTACTACCGTTGATGAACAGTCTCAAACCGAGACTGAATTAATTTTTTTATATTAATCGTGTTCGGGGATTTCCAAATGTTTAATATTCGTAACTTTTGTAGAACTAAAATAAAAGTACACCATAAGGGCTATCGTTGCCATACATTTCGAAAAATATTTGTAAAATGTTATTATCCTAACCCGGATCTACCTTTAAAATATAAAAGTAATTTAAGAACTCTTGCGACAAGGACTATCACAACCTTACTTCTATGCTGACATGATGTAAAAAAAAACTTCGTAAGATCCTTGATCAACCTGTAAAAAGAGTATGATCCTATCAGTTTGCAACGCACTGCACCCATTTATAGGTATATGCTTTCCTCTTTGATTGTGCGATGATAGTCTCCTTGTCTTGTCTTTTCTTGCCCTTAATGTTTTTTCACTTGTTGCTATTTCTTCTGCCAAGTCATTGAGTACTTGGTTTGTGGCTGTCAACCCTTTTGTGTTTGTGATGTCGTTTGCATTTTTTATTAATTTTGCCTTTTCGTTTGTCTGTTTGCGTGTTTGTTTTTGTGTTTTGTGGTTGACTGTCGTCCTTGAATACTGCGTTCCCTGTCCGATATTTCTATCCTTCTTTCTATGCTTTAATTTGTTTTTTTGTGTTATATGTATAAAACATGACACCGCTGCGGGTTCGAATCCCACTGGGAGCTCGACTTGTAAGTGAGGAAGTGTCGATTCTTACGGATGGCGGGAGGTGTACAGTACTGAATGTGGGTGGTCTGCCTCAACCGCAAAAAATCGGCCGTCATATATAACTTACATGTATTGAAAATGACGTAAAACAACATACAAAAAAAAAATAACACATGACCATTTGTTGTGTTATACTCATACTGGCTATTAATCTGCCTAGTTTATAAGAGGATGTAGCCTGGTGGAGATATCTTCATGTACATTGTCACATTTTATTGGGATGACAATATGGTAAGAGTTTCCCCTTATGATTCTTTTTTATTTTATATCCAGGTGTAGGACTTGTTCAGGTCATCCTGTCCCTGACTGTAACATGGTACTTTACTATCATACTCGCCTGGGTGTTCTATTTTCTCTTTTACTCGTTTTTCCCGGTACTGCCTTGGACGACGTGCGACAATGCATGGAATACGCCATCTTGTAAAGGTACGTTATTTCTGTTTTATGTATACATTCTTCATACATCTAGTAGGCTGCGCTGTTATAGTCGAATACATTTAGGTGAGGTCAATCACTTGAACACGTTCAAGCAACTACAAGACAAACGTTCAGGTAGAGTAGTTGCTGTCCCAGAGTTGTGTGTGAGGGTGTGGGTTGGGAGTCACGAGCAAAGAAATATCGCATTTTACAGGCATTGGTGGTGGTTGTTTGTGTGTGTGTGTGGGGGGGGGGGGGGTGCGGGGGAGTGGGGTTACAGGCATTGGTCACATCTACAATTATTTCCATTTCAAAGTAAAAGTTGCTTTTTAAACTGGTTAAAATTTTAGACTTGTTTAATTCCTCAGGAAAAGAGTTCCACATCACTGTGGCGGCATACCGAAACTATTGGATCCACCACAGTATATCCGAACAATGCAGATACAAAAAAAAAGTAAATGTAAACGAATTAAATGTTTCCACTGTAACGCTATTGCCAAAACTAATGACATGTGCAGTTTCGCATCTACCGATGTCATTTATTTGATCACATTTAAACCTTAACCCGCTACATATACATTATGGACTGTTCTTTCTTTGAATTAAGACCATTCCATTTATGTGACAAAGGGACGTTTTGGTGGAATTACTGATCAAAAGTCGAACATTGTAAACCCTGATCACTCGCATGCTGATCTGGGTTAACAATGGACGCAAAGGCTATTTTAGTCGTGTTTAGCGGGTTACGGGTTGAAACAAAAATGCTATATATTTAATATATCGGACAGACGCACAAACAGTTTTAAAAACGAATGAACAGTCATCGAGTTGAAGTGGAAGAATTTAATTCGAAAGAGTGTGAGCACACACAATATTTTACGCTAGCCTTATTGCTTTCTGCCGTTCTGACTTTACCACTTATTATGTAGACTGCCGTGTTGTTTATTGATGTATGTATCTTGTTTTGGTTTAGTTTTCTGTACTCGGCGATCTTAGGATGCTATTGTTTTTGGGGGACGTGGTTTTCTATATGATATTCTTCTTTCAAGTATTTATTTTGAATGAAAATATGTAATCCTTTAAAAATCTACCCCTTACAAAATCACAGACAGATTTTGAAAATAGTCTACGTGTTAATGTCGTAAAGGCTATTTCTTTCAGGACTTAACGACATACTATCAACAAACACAAGCATTGGAGGTGCGAATGGATCAATGTTGCCTTACAATGTGACGTCATTGTCCAATGGGACAGTATCAACGCAAATGTTGTCGGGATACAGCTCGTCTGCATTTGAGTTTTGGGAGTAAGAATCAACAATGTATTATTTTGAATCAAACTCCCCGCAGTGGTTACTTCCCCTTTCTGTTTCAGTAATCACTATTTATAGCTGAAATCCAGCCAAGTTTAATTTTTTGGTTAAATATTTTTTAAGACAATATTTCAACTTGCTTTGTTCATAATATAGGAAAATAGTGTGAAAAACGGTATCCGGGTACAAAAATAATTTATTTATATTTAAAAAAATCAATTTTAGCGAACATGCTTTCCGGTTAATAAGTTACAGTACTTGTAAACAAAGAAACATGTATTCCGTTGAGAACATTACGGAAGCTGTGCGTAGATTTAATAAAGAGATTACACCCAAGCCAAAACCAGGTTGAATGTTTTCAACATCTTCCCGAAGGTGCCTGTTGGTTACGGCAAGAGTTTGCTGTACCGTACATTACCTAGTTACCTTTTTTGTAATCACATGGCCTCAGCTATCGTCACGTGATTTGTGTGGTGGCAGGGATTCGTGGCTACAATATCCCTGCGCGGAGGCTGATTTTGAGTATGATGTGTTCTTCTGTTATTGGTTGTGTAGTAAACTGATCGTCTGATATTAATGTACGGAAGATGGTGTATAAAAACGAATGTTCTCTATTGATCCCATGACATATATCAGTTTCACGAGACTAAGCTTATAACTACTTAATTATTTTAATTTGTTTATATGTATCTCATAGTCAAAAAAGGATTTATTTTAACAATCATACTTGGATTCATAAATAATAAATACGTACCTGTATTTTATCGGTGAATAACATACAATTAGGAGTTCGCATGCGTAGTAATTAAATCATGGGTGCGTTAGGACGAGTGATTTAGTTACTCGCATCTGACGACCAACTGTATTTTATTCACCATTAGGAGTTCGCATGCGTAGTAATTAAATCATGGGTGCGTTAGCACAAGTGATTTAAGTACTCGCATCTGACCGACTAACTGTATTTTATTCACCGATAAAATACAGGTACGTATTTATTATTTCGATGCTAACACGACAGTAACCCCATTGTTTACGCTATTGTGGGACACTAAATTATCTCGGAGGTCAAGGTAATCAGGCTGCTATGTTTACAGGCTGTTCCACTGAGCGCCCCCGTATGTAAAGTTCTGCGCGGTACTGTAGGTTTTGGTAAATATACGTCACGAAGACAAACTCAACAGTAATTTAATGACATTTTAATTACAATAAACATGCCCTGCTCACAAATATTGCAAACCCCCGATATAAACCCTTCATATGCATCAATACACATAACATTAAGCATCTTGAACAGAACGTTTGACGTAAGCAATTACTTAATTGTTTGTCACGTGACTACTATTTAAATACTTTCGTTATTTTTAAAAAGTGACGTCATGTGTAACTGGCGCTTCCAACGGATGAAAAATACCCGGGGAATTAATGGAATAGCCGTATTTTACCGTAAAATAACATCAGCTGTGACTCTTCTTTGTGTATATGACAGACTGCGCAGATCGTGTTAGAATTATATTATATATTATTAATTTGCATTTACGTATGGACTGGCTACATTAGACATGTACATTAAACAAAATATGTACTAAAACAACACATAACACACTAAATATTATTTCGTTCAAAGTTTCATTACTGACAGAATACACCCTTGGCTTAAGCAGATGGGCAAACTTATGATGTAAAATGCTGCAATCTCTTTACAATAAATGGCTCAATTAAGTGCATTATATAAATTATATAGCGGAAATTCTATTGTTGCGTTTCTTCTTTTCCTTTAATATATACACAAAAATCCTATAATGTAAAATCCGCACATTTTACAAAAAACACAGGTATATCTATAATAAATTTGATAATAGAACATTACCGGATATTCTAATGTAATTCTATCTCTAATGAAATTCGTTTGAACTTTTATTAGGCACAACGTTATAGGACGATCAAAATCAGGTCTAGGTCTAGAAGACCTTGGCAGCATACAGCCCCACTTGGTACTCTGTTTGTTTATATCCTGGCTGTTTGTTGTTCTGGCATTGATTAAAGGTGTGAAAAGCCTCGGAAAAGTCGTCTACATTACGGCCACAGCCCCTTATGTATTGATCACAGTCATGCTGATAAAGGGGCTTACACTTGAAGGTTCCCTCGATGGATTACGAGTTTATCTCATGCCGGACTTTTCCAAACTTCTTTCTTTACAGGTATATCAATATTATATTCAGTTGCAAAAGGAAGTGTACACTTTGAATTTTTTACTTTACACCCTATTCTCTTTATCAAGCGACAGTCCCTTGATAATTCAACCTATTGAAAAACAAATGACAACATGATATTGGCAATGGGGTGATACAAACTTTGGTACCAAACATGGCATATTCATTATGGGAATTTGTCAATTTAATTCTAAAAAAACTTTATACAATTAAATCTAAACAGAACTCAGTGTACACTTTCTTTTGCAACAGTATATATTACTTGTAGTTCACCATTTAAAATATGTTTATTGCATACGTATTCACAAGCTCTGTTTACTTTCAATGTAGGAGGAAACGTCAATATTCGCCCATATTTAATATAATTGTTATAGAGCATCATCAAAAAAACTGACCAATCAGTGACCAGACATTAAGATATACAGATACATAAGGAAGTTTATTTTACTTTAGTGTTTGCCCTACTGCGCTCCTTCCCTTAGGTGTTCTTAATTGTTATTGTTCATAGCCTCTAACTAATACATATAACTAAGGATAAAAAACGATAGAAATGTTAACACTGTAAACATGTAATGGGATATGCAAGTTATTATTACGTTTGTTTTATAATGATATATTTTTCTGCCTCCATGTGTCCCTCGGAGATCAATTTAATGTGGTACCACCTATGTGTAATACAATATTACCCTATCTCCTATGTATCGTAAACGTGACATAGAGGAGATCAAAGTCAGAATTTGCAGTAACTGCAGTTTTAGGAGGTGAGAAGGTTCTATGGTCACTCGATAATTGTTTTATCTCGATGTAAATGGAAAATAACTTGACATGTTTTTTTTCTTCCTTTTTGGAGCTCAATGACCTCTGTGTGTGTTGTTGCGACATAACAACTTAATTCAGTTTATATACTTTTATTTATTTTTAATTAACCAGGTTTGGCTTGAGGCTGCTATCCAGGTGTTCTATTCACTGGGACCATCCTGGGGAGGTGTCATTACAATGGCTAGCTACAACAAATTCCATCAAAAAACATTCTGGTTTGTATGGCAATAAGGCACAACTTGCGCATCAATATAAATGTAACAATCTTAAAAATATTTATGACAACGAAAATATACCCGATGATCACGTATAAGAGTTTTAATTGCTCGATTTTACTTTTGAAAAAAATGCACTTCATTGTCTGGATGTTTTTAGTGACTCAAATGGTTGACGACGTACATATTGGCATTACCGTTAGATCTGTTATAAAAACCAGTTTTTGGAATTTCTGTATTATCATTTAAATTAATATATCAATACTCCCTGTACAGGGGAGTAGAAACGCTCATACACTTATATTATGTTGACTGGTATAGGGCAGATTATATTAAATAAACATATACACATGTGCATTAACAATGCTTTATAGAAAACGTATGTTTTATATATTCATAAATACATGATCATCTATATTGATGTTCTTGCTGCATCTAAAATGTTTTTCGAATATCTCTAGCATCTCGTTACCATGTGTATTAATTAAACACAACACTTACTACATTTTTCAATACTGCTATGCATAAATAGCAAGCATACACAACCGAGCGAAAACGTAAAATACTAGGATATATTTGTATTTGTTACAGGTCAACTACGTTAGTTTGTGTCTCTGCCGGTTTTACGTCATTTTACAATGGACTTTCAGTATTCGCTATTCTTGGTTTTATGGCAAAGCAGTCTGGGAGAACAGTGGAGGAAGTTGCACTGGAATCTGGTAACTATTTGTTATACAATCTGGGAAATACCTATTTTGTAACTATATTCATGTATACAATCAAAATCGGAGAATCTCGATATAAGTTATAAGTCTATAGATAGCTTCATGTATGCAATCGGATACTATCTATTAATACAACCTAGTAGTCAAAATCTACATTTATACAATCTGGTAAATATCTAGTATTGTGTTTTTGAAAGTACAATTAGATCAGAGGTTAAACTAAAGGTGTACATGTATCTAAAAACAGTCTTAATCTGCGTATATATGCCTACAGCATAAAAGCAATATCTTTTTCAATATTTAAAAAATGAAACTATTGATTGTTGGCACATTACCTTTTGTGCTCATACATGTGTTTTTATCATACGTATACACGCGACCTACACGTGTTTATATCATACGTATACACGCGACCTACACGTGTTTATATCATACGTATACACGCAACCTACATGTGTTTATATCATATGTATACACGCAACCTACATGTGTTTATATCATACGTATACACGCAACCTACATGTGTTTATATCATACGTATACACGCGACCTACACGTGTTTATAGCATACGTATACACGCGACCTACACGTGTTTATATCATACGTATACACGCGACCTACACGTGTTTATATCATACGTATACACGCGACCTACATACGTATACACGCAACCTACATGTGTTTATATCATACGTATACACGCAACCTACATGTGTTTATATCATACGTATACACGCAACCTATATGTGTTTATATCATACGTATACACGCGACCTACACGTGGTTATATCATACGTATACACGCGACCTACACGTGTTTATATCATACGTATACACGCAACCTACACGTGTTTATATCATACGTATACACGCGACCTACACGTGTTTATATCATACGCATACACGCGACCTACACGTGTTTATATCATACGTATACACGCGACCTACACGTGTTTATATCATACGTATACACGCAACCTACATTTGTTTATATCATACGTATACACGCAACCTATATGTGTTTATATCATACGTATACACGCAACCTAGATGTGTTTATATCATACGTATACACGCGACCTACATATGTTTATATCATACGTTTACATGCAGCCTATATACTTCATCTTGTCCATGTGTTATTTCAGGTCCCGGACTGACGTTTGTCGCTTTTCCAACTGCGATCAGCCAAATGCCCGTCCCACAATTTTGGTCGGTTCTCTTCTTCCTGACCCTTGTTACTGTTATGTTTGATAGCATAGTAAGTAATAGATGATTATATTGTAACGTACTTTTTTATAAGTACAATTATGAAGCACTATTTTGTATATCTATCAACTGGCATACTTCGTTCTTCACTGACGATTTCATCTAAACATAATCAACCTGAGTCCGCCATTTGTATATACTTTAGTTGATCAGTAGGCCATATTGCTAACTGACCGTTTCAAGTAGGCAACCCTGTCTTCACCTCTGTTAATGTTATATATTGTCCTGTGTATTGACTCCTTTTAATTTGATTTAGATTGTGTACAGTACAGACATATAGTGTCAGTACATTTATGTGCTGTAATTTCCATATAACCATTTACTCACGTCCCCTCCCGCCCCCACACCCATCTCCCACTCCTTTTTTTTATCAATTTCAGGATATATATCTAAATTCTTGTCAACAATAATCGGTACATAGTTTTATTTTTAACAGATATTGAGTTCTAGTTTCTTGACAATAAGTTCAGACTTTGTTTTTATGTTTCAGTTTGGCATGCTTGAGACAGTTACCAGCGGAATTATTGATATGTTTCCAAAGCAACTTATGCATCGTCGTACACTCGTAAACATACTTTCAGGTTTGGCATTCTTTGTGGCTGGCTTACCATTAACAATGAATGTAAGATATTATTTTCATTATAGTTCATTATTAACAAGAAATATCATCAATAAATGATAAATACTCCCGAAAATTATGTTTCGGACGAAAATTGTGAATCATTTGAACTTTGACCTCCAAGTGTGACCTTGACCTTTGAGGTACGGACTAGATCCGTGCACATGACACACTTTCTCATTGTGTTAGTGAAGTCTAATGGAAATCCCTTTAGTTCTTTCAAAGTTATGGCTAAGACTTGACGGAAGGACGAATGAACGAACGGACGGACGGTGCTATTACTATATGCCTCCCATCGGGGGCATACAAGTAAGTGTTAAAGTTTCTTTAGAACATTAGTGTATATATATATACATATTCACCTATATTATTGTAATGTTTCTCAAATAAGACAATAATTAGCAACAGAAGAAAAAATCAACAATTTTAGACAGAACAAAATACATACTGAAATAGGCGCGTTGTTACAACACAACTGGTCATTTACTTAAATAAAGGGTTTGAATAATAGTATTACATTAATTTACCTGTCTGTGTTTTAGTATGAGATTCCATTACAATAGAACATTAGGTATAAACATGTAGCTCTCGCTGAACACAGTCGACCAAAAACACAAATTAAAAAAGCAAAAATTACAGTGTAAATAAACAGCAAGGCATGTGACATCACAAAAATACACGGGTTGACAATAGGGCTACCGCCTTGGAATGGTCAGTGGCACTAAGGCCAGCAGGGGTTTAAATCAGATTCCAGGGTGCACCAAACCTCACTTTTACCCTATTGTCATCCCAATCAAACGAGACATTGTAAGTAAATAAATTCCAGTCATATTTCCTCTAACAAACTAGACAGAATCAATAGGCAATATAATAGTAATACAGAGATGGTCATCTATATATGAATATAAAAACGAAAGATTAGAAAGCCACAAAGCAAGTACTCGATGACTTGACAAAAGCCAGAGCAACAAGAGAATAAACAATTAAGCGCACGACAAAACAAGATTGGAGAAAGACATCAAATGTAGAAGTCAGGTTGTGTCGCAAGACTTGAACACACGTGTATTGTAGTTTCATATAGTATGTATGTATGGGGTTTATACAGTCAAGTTTAAAAATCGTTCATTCATATCACGACTGTGTCTACTTGTCGCAGTAAGCTCAATGCTCAACTTGATATTGCTGCCACACTGGAATACCACGCCGCTGCGGTTGTCCATTTCATATAGTGTTCAGGACTCTAAATATAAATATTTAAATCTTAGATTTGAGTAAATCAGCAAACTCATATAACGGTGTTACATGCCTCCGTTATAGTATACCATTGGTAAAACACATACAGATTTTGAATTACTGTACATTTATATGATGCCGGATCATAACTTTTATTAATTTACCAGTGAGTGTTTGTTTGCATACATCATGATTTTCTTAACATGTTTTTTGAGCGTATATCATTGTTTTTATGATTTATATGTACAAACAAGAGTTAACTGCTTGCCGTACTGCCGTTAAAGATCATGTTTAACAATTGAGTGCTAAAGCTTATGAAAACTCTGGGATTATTTTATTTTGGTCTATTAAAAATTCAGGAGACGTTCTTGATAAAATTTGCAATAAACGTCAAGTTTCATCTATACGAGGGCCAATCAAAAATGTTTGAGACAAAAGCATCTCCATAGAAAATACACCTGTACGATGCAAACGCATTATGTACATGTCAAAACCCTTATCTAATAATGCATGAATATTTGGTGCAAATTGATACTGTAATACCGACAGTCTGTCATTTACACTGGTCATATTTTGCTATAGTTATGAGAAAGGCTTTGAACTCTAAAATACGGGTTTATATTAAAAACGCATAGCGTTTTTAATATTCGTTGCAGAGATGCGTTTTCGGAACTGTGTGGTATTTATGGGTCTAAGGAGGTGTCTAGGGCCACAGTTTACATGTGGTATAAAAAACAATAATGTAAAATTAGAGAAAATATGAACGTCATACTGGTAGGCCTAGGGCTGCAACCACTCCTGAAAATATCTGCTGTACAAATGTGTATCAAAGAAGATGCAATATATAGTTGGAATTTCGTCGGCATCAGTTCATGAAATTCTTACCAAGCATTTCAAGTTGAAGAAGATTTGTGCAAGATGGGCCCCATCGTCGAGCCAAAACAAGCAGTGGCTAAACAAAGGTCAACAAAGAGCTAAAAAGGTTTTCTAAATTTTTTAATTCTAGAGGTCCCGTTGTTCAAATTCCTACTCCCAGTGGTCGATCTATTACTAGACACTTTTGTCTTAAAAAAGGTTAACAATTTCTATGAAAAAAAACGACCTTTGACAGGATTGCGAGGTATCTGTCTTTTGCATGACAATGCAGCAGCACACAAATGCCAAGATGTACAGCATATCTACGAAAGGAAAAGGTGGTAGATCTGGCCGTACTGTCCCGACTACTGGGACCATACGCCGTACGACATGGAGAAGAAAGATACTCCATGTCCACCGCCATATGCATGCCATCTTCGGTTGTCCACCGCCATATGCATGCCATCTTCGGGATGGTTAACATTTTGTACTATTGAATTTATTAATATTGAGTTCTGCTCAACCCGGGGCTAGAGGGCGTGAGCGGTAGCTAGCATATTTCACTACCGCTCATGAACAGTCTCAATCAAACCGAGACTGCCATATTTCGTATTTGTCGTTTTCGGCCGTTTCCAAAGGTCCATTATCATACTCTTTTTTTTTTATAGCACAGTGGCGTTGCTTGTGCAGTGTGGCGGCAGTAAAACGTCTCCCCGCGCTTGCAATCAGTACTGTTATTCTTTCGATCTTTGGAGATCGCTGAGCCCGATACTTATATTTAATTATCGGTGGTACTGTTTCATTTCTTTTTGTTTTCTTACTTAATTTTCGATTCAGTGGTTCCACTACTCCGGCCGATTAAAGGCTCTGGGTATTGTTTAACCAGTTATAGGATTTGTTGTCTGCTTTTTAATTTAGTCTTTTGACTGTTACTTGTGATATGCAGGCTTCATAACCGCTGCTCCCAACTAAATTCCATTATGTTTATTTCGCTCTTCGGGGCATTTAATTGTATTAGATACTGGGACCATACGCCGTACGACATGGGGAAGAAAGATACTCCATGTCCACCGCCATGTGCATGCCATTTTCGGGATGGTTAAAATATTGTACTATTGATTTTATTAATATTGAGTTCTGCTCAACCCGGGGCTAGAGGGCGTGAGCGGTAGCTAGCATATTTCACTACAGCTCATGAACAGTCTCAATCAAACCGAGACTGCAATGTTTCGTATGTGTCGTTTTCGGCCGTTTCCAAAGGTCCATTATCATACTCTTTTTTTTTAAACACATGCGACTTTTTTTTCTCTTTCCAAGACTGAAAAAAATGGATTCTGTCGACCAGAAATGCTCTTGGTTCTGCCATTTTCCAGTGTCTGATAAGGGTATCCAAAAGTTGAATATTATGCTGGAGCCTTTCGACAATGTATTTCACGGTTGCAAAATGTGTATCGGTCAAGGGAGGATACTTTGCAGGACTGCACTAAAATAGTTTTAGATCTGAATAAAGCTTTTCAAATTATTAGCTGCGTCTCAAACATTTCTGATCGAACCTCGTAAGTACTTATGACTGCTCTACACTCTAGATAGAAGACAAGACAAGCTTACTGCTCTCATTCAAAAACCTTCGCTAGGGAAAAAACCTTTTTCACTAACGGCAGGTTAGACAATAACAATATATGGACTTGCCAAGAAGTTTGTGAATCACTCATTTTTATCTATTAGATAATATTTTCGTCAGGTATGAAACTACCGTTTATAGACAAATTGTTGGTATCCCTATGGGTATGAACTGTACACCTTGTCGCAGATATGTTCTTGTATTGCTATGAAAGAGATTTTATGTTGAGTCTTTCATCCGATACTCAGGCAGATGTAATTGAAGCCTTTAATGACACCTGTCGGTATCTGGATGACATACTGGACATTGACAATCCTTTCTTTGCTACTATGGTTAGTAATATCTATCCTAAGGAACTTCAGCTCAACAAAGCTAACATTTCTGATACTGTCGCTTCTTTTCTTGATTTACATCTCTATATTGAACAAGGTGAATTAATAAGTAAAATCTATGACAAGGGAGATGTTTTGAGATATTGTTAATTATACCCACTTATATGAGGATGTTCCCCGAGCTACTTATTCGTTTTTCTGGAGCGTGTAGTCGTGTTAAGTACTTTAATATTTGTAATATTTGTATAACTAAACAACTACTCCAGCAGGGCTACAGTTACCATAAACTTCGAAAAAACTTTGCAAACTCTTTTTATTGTAAACATGATCGACTTAAAATATAAAAGTAATTTAAACTCTTCTGTGACAAGGACTATCACAACCTGACTTCTATGGTGAAACTTCGTAAGATCCTTGGTCATAATCACTTTCATACAATCTTTATAAACCTTAAAAAGTTTATCAAAATAGGTCATGGACCTATCATTTTGAAACGCATTGCATTTTTAGTGGTTGACCCATTTACAGTTCGCAACTTTCCTCTTTGATTGTGCGATGACCGGACAGATTGTGGACCCTATGAAGACGTCTACTCATAGGACGGTAGTGTTTGGTGCTTGTCTTAAATATTGTCTTGTAGTATCCTTAACGGGTTTTCTCTTAAATATTGTCTCGTCGTACCCTTAACGGGTTTTCTCTTGTTGCTCTTGTTTCTGCCAAGTCAGTGAGTACTTGCTTTGTGGCTTTCTAGGATTTTTTTTATACATGATCATTTATGTTTTATTTATAATGCCTATTAATGCTGCCTTGTTTGTCAGAGCATATAAACTGGCGGGGTTATCTTTATTTACACTGTCCTGTTTTATTGGGATGTCAATAGGGTAAGAGTGAGGTTTGGTGCACCCTGGTGTAAACCCCCAGTGACCTTTTTTGCCACTGACCTTTCCAAGACGGTAGCCCTATTGTCAACCTTTTTAGGGTGTGATGTCATATCTTGCCGTTTAATCATCTTTGTAGTTACTGTTTGTTTGTGTGCGTGTTTGTGGTTGACTGTGTTCCTTTATATTCACTTTAACGTGCATCTTTTGTTGTTTTACTTACTTATAATGTCTCCTCTATTTCAGAATGGTATCTACATATTCAATCTAGCAGACTGGTATTTCTCTCAGTTTGGTTTATTCTTTAGTTCATTACTGGAGGTGTACGGAGTTTGCTGGATATACGGTAATGGCTTTGTCAATTATATTTTATAAGCTTTCATACGTTATAATTATGTCGTAAACCACTGTTTCAGTAATATATAATCAAACGTGTCTATAAGCTGCGAAATGGCCTTGTCCTACTAGGGTATCTAAAGTAAACTCGGTTATCTGAGGTGTTCTTTCAACATTAAAATTGTCTAAACTTAAACGGTGGGGCATGTCATGGCATTAGAGAGACTTTTTCTACGAATATGTACATCATTGTCAAAACGAAAGAAATCGTGACCTATCGTAATCCAAAATATTTATCAATACTTCAGGTACAGACAGATTCAGCCGAGACATCAGCATAATGACCGGACGAGATGTGTCCGTGCTTTTACGAGTATTTTGGTCACTTATCATTCCTGTCATTGTTACGGTAGGTAGCCCAAAGTCCACCATTTGTATATGCATAAAATAATATGACAGAGAAAATGCATGCATCTTCCAAGGCGGTACCACTATTGTCACTGACCGTTCCAAGGCGGTACCACTATTGTCAACCCTTTTATGTTTGTAGTGTCGCATGCATTGTTTCTAAGATTTCTTGTAATTGATGTTTGTTTTGAATGCGAGTTTGTGGTTGACTGTGTTCGTAGAATGCTCTTGATCGACTGGCTAGGGGGCGTGAACGGTAGCAAGCATATTTCACTACCGTTCATGAACAGTCTCAATCAAACCGAGACTGAAGCGACACGTCAAGAACTGTTATCCTAACAAACACCGCTCATCACGAGAAAGTAAAGCACTAATAATTGTTTAAACAATGTCTCTACATAATATATGCGCTTTTCAACATTATTTAGTTATATCGAATTTAATGTCTCATATGGCTATTTTCACGAATTTATGTCTCTGGTGAACATTTTCAAAGTCTTTTACCTGCTCATGATTTTGTAATTGTACATAAAAGCCTTGAAACAAATATACTGAAAGGAAAAAGAAACGCGACACGGGAATTTTCGCTATATGTATATAATAGAGCATGAGTTTTGCACGTGTACGTGCAAGACTCGTGTTATATTGTATTTGTACCACAATAACTAACAACTAATGATTGTGGTACAAATTGTATATACTGCACACTTAATTCCATATATATTCCAACGAAAAAGATGTTTTGTAAAAACAAAGTTGCAGTTAGTTAGAGAAAGGACACACATGTGATGTCGTAGACGTTTTAATCACAGTACACGTTGTAACAAGAATAAATAAATGTTGAAGTTCCTCTGAACAATTGAGCCAGTTCAGTACTGTATTTAACGTAAAGAGTTTTCAAAATGTTGCATCCTAAGTTTGCGCCAAACGCGTACTCTGTCAATAATGAAATTTTGCAGGAATACTATTTGCTGTGTTGCGTGTTGTTTTAGTCTTTTTCCGAAAGGAAAGATCTTACGTAGTCATGTACCATTCGATTATCAGCAGCATATTGTACATACAATATATAGCGGAAAATCCCGTGTCGCGTTTCTTTTTCCTTTCAGTATATATACAAGTAGATATAAAAGTCGACCCAACGAAATGTAGCATTCAAGGACCACAATCATATAGAAACAAAAATAATTACGAAGATGAATAAAATGCAAGAGATAACATCACAAACATAAAAGGGTTGACAACAGGGATACCGCCTTGGAACGGTCATTGACATAAAGTACTTGCTCACCAGGGGAAACGTTCCTGGCGTGTCGTTTTGAATTACAATTTAAAACAAATGATGCCTGTGACGATTATTCATAACTTCGATGTAGTAAATTTACCGGCCTTGTTTTCATAACAAACCCGAAAACACCAGGTCGACCAATGGTTTCATAACAAACCCGAAAACACTCACGACTAACACCAAACGGTTTTCGCATCTGCGTTTAGGGCCGGATCATGTGCTGGTTGATTTAATAGAATATTTGAATCAACTTTGCACGGTGCTATTTAAAATGTCCATATTGCTCATCATTCATTAAAATCTTCACATTCAGCTTAACACAGTAACGTACACAATTAAGAAATAATATATAATTTCCATCGGGTTTATATTATCCCAGATGGTGGCAGGGGCGGATCCAGGATTTCGGGGTGTGGGGGGGGGGGGGGGGGGGTATATTGTCCCAGATGGCGGCAGGGGCGGATCCAGGATTTCGTGGGGGGGGGGGTCCGTTTCTAGAATGGTAATTAAACCACTCATTAGCGTGGGGGGGGGGGGGGGGGGTCCGTTTCTAGATATGGTAATTAAACCACTCATTAGCCATTATGCTTTGAGCGAGCGAGCGAGCGAGAAACAAATTTATACTGAGGGCGTGCATCGAAATTGTTTGATATTTTATCTACAGTAACATGGACATGCATGTATGATCCGGAATTTTTAGTGGGGGTGGGGTTGGCGCGTGCCTAGGATCCGTCTAGTTTGTGGGACTTTAAGTTCATCGATACCAAGAGCCACTGGCCCGTGGTTTTGATGTGTTTAAAGTACCAAACGCCAGGTTTTGATCTCGCATAATATAAACCCGCTGTATATTATTTATTGTCTGACATGGATTTTTATGTACCGTGATACACATTTTTTAGAGAATTCACAAAATGCAAACGCTTTCTCACAACTTACATTTTATGTCTAACATCAAACGAGAATATTATACAGCTTCTTTATGTTTAAATGTATTGTTGTAACAAAGCGTCACTTAAAATAACGAATTCCATTGCATTGCTCTTTGCATAGATCTGACGTTTAATATGACGTCTCAACGGTTAACGTGTTTTCTGGCATTTAAAATGACGTCTGAACAGTCGACGTACATGACGTCAGAGGTATTGTATAAGATCTTTAAAACCTCACCAATAACCAATCAGCAATGATAATTTTAATAAACCATTACGTGGTCCCACCTTAATTCCATTAAGAATACGGGAAAGCTTATATTAGCAGGAGTTTATAACGGATATTTCGACATTTAAAACAGGTTTAAAAACATATTTTACTGAAAAATGCGATAACCTGTTTAAAATTACCTATTAAATGTTTTCATTTTACGATATTCAAACTTTTTAAGCCGAAATTAAGGTTCAATTTTATACCCAGCCAATTATGATTTTGCTTCTTTGAGAAGGGGTTGGATTGGGTATGAAAGTTAATACTCGGACCAAGTAATGCAATGTTAGATTTGTGTTTGACGCTCACAATGTGACATTTCATGGGCCCAATTTGTATGATTTTATATAAAGCAGATATGAAAGTCGAGCAGGAAATTTAGCATTGAAGGATCTCAGTAGACCGTGAAAACACGCATAGTCTTGGTGTACACCTAATTGCGGTGGCAGAAATATTTGAAAATGTCGACGTTCAAAAATCGACCTCGCCATAGAACATCAAAATTTTCAAATACTGTCACCGCAATTCAGTGGATGTACACCCCACATATTCACATTTAATATATATTTACCATTGCGGGGGAGTATTATATGATATATGCGTAATCGCCTATGTAGTCACAATATAGAAAGTGACTTATTTAGGTAACAGCAAAACATGGCTGCGTCATAGATATATAACGCTTCAAATAGCATATTCAATCATGAGTATTACAAGAACCCTTGAATAAACCTATACTTTTAATCGGCACATACGTTATCATATGATCTGAACACATGGACACAGTTTTGATGAACAGTTTTGATGTGTAATATTGCCGTTATTTTGGCAGGTTCGTTTCTTTTAACTTGACCTCAATAATATTGGAGGGCCATGTAGCACGCTCGACCGGTAATAAAGAGGTCCATTGGTTCAATCCCCGGCTATGGCGAGGCTGATTTTTGAACGTCAACATTTTCAAATTTATATATATATATTCTTTCCTCGTTTCTTTCTCAGACACCCCTTACACAAGTATACTCATGCTCAGTCTCGAAGTGTAACTTTCAAATGTATTTTGTGGATATATTCATGTTCGAGTTGCCTCTGTTCTTTAAAATGTGTTGTTTGTAATGTGTAGTTTTCTCAAATACTCTTCGCACGCACACACGCACACACAGAAAGGCAAACTGTTTCACTATCAATAATTTCTCTTTCCAGCTTTCATTTGTGACGATGCTAACTCAGTACTCCGTACCAAACTATGGTGACGGCTATGTTTACAATTCGACGGCAATTTTCTTTGGTATGTTTGTCGGCCTACTTCCGATCATCGCAGCTGTCGCAGTTGGAGCTTTTGAAATTTGCAGAGCGGATGGGTCATTTATACAGGTATGTCATGCACATCGCTATCTAAATTCTTGGTAGGCTATTTAAGTGAAAGTTGACCCATATTTAGAGCCTGTATTTTTGCAACTATTTACTATTTAGTAATAATAACTATAAAGTTCAAAAGTTAAATATGTTATATATAAAGAGAGGGAATATTTGTTGACTTGGAGAGAATGACAGATTTTATTTCATTGAGAGGTAAGAAAAAGTTTTCTTGCATACCGGATAAGATGATCCGCTTTTTACATGGGTGCTGGAAAGCATGATCTTATACATGGGGGAAGATATACTTCGCGCGCTGATATCAACAAGGATAGTTGTTGTTAGTAATTCGCGATGTCAACGGGCAGAATGTAACATTAATGGTATGCAAGAAAAAGAATCAGTCACTGGTATCCGGTTCAGATATGGAAATTCCAACCCTCGGTGTAGCTGTTTTAATCGGAACCTCTGTAGAGCCTCGGTTCCGACATTTATACCTCGTGTTGGAATTCCCTATCTTCACCGGATACCCATGACGAATTCTTATATTTACACGAATGTGAAGCATGAGTGAAATTATAAAAGTTGTTTCACATTCAGAACAAACGTTCTTTTTATTTTTGCAGAAAATATATATTTCAGCGACGTCAACAACTAAATGTACTGAAATTTGTATTCTTAACTCGCCATAACTTTTAAAATATTTGAGCAATTTTAATCAACTCATTATCTTAATGATGTTTCAACTTTCAGAAAAATGTTGAACTGACATATACAAATAGATGGGTGTTCCGCGGAACACGTGTGTCGCCTGTCAGAGCTTTGTCAGTATAACAAGTTTTTTTGGACCCAGATAAATGACCTTGACAAACTGGCCTGACAAAGTTTTCGTGAAGAAAAAAAAAGAGTATTTAACCCATATAATGACCTTCAGTGTGACCTTGACCTTTATATTTTAGAATGGTCATGTCGATGTTGTCATGATGAGTATATATTGGAAGTCTGATGAAGAAATATCAAGAAATGATAAAGTTATAACCAACGTTAAGTTTTTGTGGAGAAAATGAGTATTTAACCCATATAATGACCTTCAGTGTGACCTTGACCTTTATATTTTAGTATGGTCATGTTGATGTTGTCATGATGAGTGAGTCTGATGAAGAAATATCAAGAAATGAGAAAATTTTAGCCAACGTTAAAATTTTGTGAAGAAAATGAGTATTTACCCATATAATGACCTTCAGTGTGATCATGACCTTTATGTTTTAATATGGTCATGTCGAAGTTGTCATGATGAGTATATATTGAATGTTTGATGAAGAAATATCAAGAAATGAGAGTTATAACCAACATTATGTTTTCGTGAAGAAAAAAACGAGTATTTAACCCATATGATGACCTTCAGTGTGACCTTGACCTTTATATTTTAGTATGGTCATGTCGGTGTTGTCATGATGAGTATATATTGAAAGTCTGATGAAGAAATATCACCAAATGAAAAAGTTATAGCCAACGTTAAGCTTTCGTGACGGACTGAAGGACGGACGACAAAGTGTTCCCTATGTATCGCAGTTTTCCTATGTATCGCACTTTTCTTCGAAAAGGCGACACAAAAAACAAAGGAAATTTAAAATTTCTTAGAAAAATTCATACGTTTTTAGGAATTATTGTTTTTGTTGTTTCATTAAACACACACCCCCACCAGAATTTAATTGTGAAAATACCGCCCTCCCACCACCAATAATTAAATACCGGTTGCACCCCCACCCACCCACCCACAAGAAAATAACTTGTCCGAAAACAAGAACTTAGATGCAGCCTTGCTTTTTTTTGCAGCTGGCAACTTTATTGGAATATCTAGTCATGAATATATAGATGTTATCCACAAATGGTGTCTCCATTGTACTTTAAAAAAACGGTTAACAATTGGATGTAATGACATTAGATGTGTATAATGTTGGTGCTCTATTGTTACTAATTGAAGCTTTTGTTTTGGTCACATTAATTAAAGTTGTGTGTGTTGTGGTGGTGACGGTGGTGTGTGTGTTTGAAGGTTGGTTGTGTGGTAGGAGGGGGAGTGGGGGGACAGGGTAGTGTGGTAGGTGTGGGTAGGGGTCTCACCCATTTTAAGTTTTGGGGTTGAGGGTTAAAGATAATTAAGTTCTGTTGCTGGTACCCTTTAAAAAAAAGGTGCGTTCCGCCTCCCCGATTTACTTTCTTGGAAAATACCCTGAATATTTAAATTATTATTTAAAACTTAAACATAATATTCTCTAATTACAGCGATTTTCAAAAAGTCTTCAGCCCAGTTCCCAGTGGAAGCCAAACAACAATTCCGCTCAAGAGACATACGAGATGAAACCCTACGTCTATAAAGATACCTGGATGCAACGGTTGCTCATAAATATTCGAGGGACAAAAGAAAATTCAATTTATTGAAACGCCTGTATCCTTAGAAGAGCAACACACATGAGCTGTGTATTATGTTTTAGAGATGTAAATAATACACCATAACTTAAATGTTGATACTATAAAAGTTCGTTATAGAACATAATAAGTTGCTACTTTCGGAAATTAGGTAACTTAAGCAGTACGACGCTTTACTCTAGCTACATTTTGCCAAATATACTCGGTAAAAAAAGTTTTGGACCAGGGTATATAAAGTCATATAAAAATAAAACTAGTGGACAAAATTTAAGTATCTTTTTTTAGTAACCAAGATCTACCCTACCCGGTTAATGTGGTACCAGAAACATTAAATTCCAAACAAGATTTGATTTTAAAAAATATCGCGAATACACAAAGGGTCTGTAAAAAAATGTTGCAAAGTCCATAAAAAGTAACAGTTACGGACACATTCGAGTAACCAATAAAAAACTCTTTTTTTTCGCAAACTTTTCATTGTAATTATTGTTGATTGTTGATCTATTGTGAATTATCAACTGAGATAATAATGGTTATGGTCGAATGTCATGGTTCAGCGATCATTGTACGAGTTCGAACACTGCCATGGTCCAAAACTTTTTTTACAGAGTATGTTATTCATATGCATGTGGTCTCATAAGAGAATCATGTAATATTCATATGACTCTTATCTACAATCAGCCGCATATTATAATTCGCACATAAAACATTTCATTTGATATTGTATAATAGCAGTTTGATATAATTTGCACATGAGAATAAATTCATAATTCTCTCTTCCCGTGTGGTTGCCGGGGTAGAATACAACCACTGCAAATCCCTCTAGAGGCAGATGTAAATGGATGATGAGCCTGGCATGTTCATCCCTGTTTGGCGCCATATAACCTTTCATGTGTTGGTGTGCCGTAAAACCCCAGTTCAATTCATAATTTTCTTGTTTTTAAAACACATATTATATGGCAGTTTTATATGATTTCCATATGATACTTATAATGATTTCATATAAATGTTTTTATATAATATTCACGTACTGCTCCTTTTATATATATGTCCCCGTGTGGCTGCCGGGGTAGAATACAAACACACTGTCACATTCATACTCATTTTGAAATTTTGTTATCATGCTCATTCAAGGAAGGTCTTTATCATGACACCGCGTATGGAAACGTAACGTGGCCCTATCGTAAATGGAGTGCCTACTATAGAAATTGCAGCAACTCTGCAGTTCTGCAGGTACGAAGGTTCTAAACCCATTCGCCATATGTTTTATCTTGATGTAAATGGAGGATGAGCCTGGCACGTTCATTCCTGTTAGGCGCCATATAACCTTTCATGTGTTGGTGCTCCTTAAAACCCAATATAAATTTTATGAAAATGTCATTTAATATGTATCATATGAGAATCATAGAAGATATGTGTTGCAACATTGGTAGTGTATTATTTTGCAATGTATTGTCAATAGCGAAAACTCAAAACATTTCACTTCTTGAACATACCAAGTGTTACCGTATTATTTAAATACATCATTGTAAACTAATTTTGCTTTTGTTGTTCATGTCTGCATTTGTGAAATGAACTTTAAAACATTAACTTTAATTTTTATAAAGTTGAACTATTCTAAAGCAATCAATAAAACAGAGTCTGCTACTTTTCTTCCTTGTTTGTGTTCACTGCTTCCAAGGAATCCCCTTTTCAGTGTTTATTGACATTCACACGTTAACCATTACGTGGTCCCGCCTTAATTCTATTAAGCGATAGGAAAGCTTATATAAGCAGGATTTTATAACTGATATTTCGACAATAAAACACGTTTAAAAACAATTTTTTTCTGAAAAAAAATTGCGATAACTGTTTAAATTTATGTATTACAATTTTTTATTTTACAATAATTATGCAAACTGTTTAAGCCGAAATTAAGGTTTTATTTCATACCCCAGCCAACCCCGTTTTCGCTTCTTGCGGAAGGGATTGGATGGGGTATGGCAGTTAATACTCGGAACACGTAATGATTCACACTAACGTTTGATTAGTGCTATGTGGCCGCTGTAAAACGTCGCCCGACAACAATTAGTTATTACGTTCTGGTACTTTGGAACATCAAGCTTAATCGCTGTTAAAGTAAAATACCGCTTACGCCGGTGCTAGTGGGCGTGAGAGGTGTTGCATCTTATATTAGTATACCTCAAATAAGACGCCCATGCTAAATCCCCATAGACAACAATGTGTAATTTCTTACTATCTCACGTGAGGGTGATAGTACAGGGTGACAGTAAATCGCAGGGTGATAGTAAAATAATTATCACATGCGCAGCTCTGATGCGCGCTGTTTCGGTGACGTCATCGGCTCAGTATGGTGAAGTTGCTATTTTTAACTCATCATAACTTCAAAAGTGCTTGACCGATTTCAATAAACTACCACTCATTTTCTTAGTTACTTTATTTCCGATCCAACGATATAACATTCGTAGCAACTTTTAGAAAAAATATGTGTGTTTTTTTCAAAAAAGAAATCTGGCAAAGTGAAATCGGTACTGAAAATTAATCTTGTTTTTGCCCGAGGGGATTTCGGTATAATAAAATAAATATCACATTCATGAGAGGGTGATAGTAAGAATGTTCACCCTGAGGATATGATTATTGTCTGAGGATATACCTGGTACCTTTTCAGTATTTATTTTTGTATGGAAATGTTAAACTAATCATTTTTAAGAAAAATAAAGGCGGTATGTTACAAGAGTATTCGTCACTTTACAAGTTCAAGTTAGTATGTACCAATAAATACTGAAAAGGTGATCCATTGGAAGTGAAAGCATATACCTACATAGACCTACATACATTATTTAATATCCAAAATGGAAGGCAATATAAGGTGCACACCCACTAACACCGGCTCAACCGGTATTCTAGGTTATAATAGCGTAAATGAGTCTCCATTGCCCTTCCATAGTAAAGTTAGAATGTTGACAACCTGTTAAAAACTCAAACCTCGTTAGAATTCTGGGAAACTTATTTTATCATGCAAATAAACATGTCTGCTATTAAACATCAACAAGGAAATAGGGGCTTTAATACCTTCTAAGAAACATTTCTTCAGTTGTATACTAACACCGGGTCAAAGGTCAACACTATTTTTACCCCTTGCAATTTCATACCCTGTCTACTTTCACTTCTCAAATTTATATAAAAAACTGTCAAAAACATGAAGAGCTGCATTTTCAAATATCAACAACATATCCAGAATACAGTTATAGCCAAAAAATAACAGGAACCAGCACTAAAAAAAGTTTTTAAAGAAAAAAAGATTAGCACTCTTTAATACAGAACTACTTTCGACTGCACCAGGCGAGCACATCCTGTTGATTTAGTGTAATTAGACCTTCTACTTCAAAGCCACACAGACTGGGCTTGATGATCCCAAAGGACCAGTAAGTAAAAACACTGCGACCCCTTAGAGCATCAAGGTGCTATCTGCACTTTTGGTCGATTTTGACTTTTTGTAATAAATCAATTGGAAATAGTCATATCTTGTTTGAAAAAAATAATTGGCATTATATTCCATCAATTAGCGTATGTAATAAGAAATACATCAAAGTCAAATCTGCATAGGTTACACAAACTCCATGCATTAAAGGTGCTATTTGCATTGTTTGCATGCATCAAGGTTCTATATGCCAAATAGCACCTTGATACATCTGATAAATATGCGTATTTCTGAAAAATACTTAAATGTAGTTTAGTTCAAATAGCTCCACCTATTTGTAAGATTTCAGTTTACACATTAATTGGGGCCAGGGAATGTGCTTTAACATATTAATACTAAACATACATTAAAAACTGATTAAATGTGGCATTTTACAATGTATGACGATTAGAAAAAAAGTCATATTGATCTTGATTGACAATCATCACAAGTCTAATAATTGGGTGCAAACATGACTATAACTCTCTCTCAGTGGTTTATGCAAATGTGGGCTTATAGAAACTGAGTCGGAAATGGACAGCTGCAATTCAATGGTAAGTAATATTATATCATCATTATTACTAGATTACTAAAAAAGCTTATAATACATAATATTCAAGGTAATATTTTAAAATATATTGTGTAATAGGTTTAATTGCATTTGTTTATCTTTGTATTGTTTTAAAAGTAACAAATTTAAAATAATTTACAGTCTATAGATATTATAGCGAATACTATTATTTAAGTTGGTTAAGATCTTTTTGTAAAATATTGCATGCAGGTTTAAGACGATGAGATGCCAAACTGGTCAGATAGTATGTAGAATGATACATTCAAAAACAGAACAATTTTGAACGAAAACAAAGAGTACTCCCTTCATGGAGGAGATTTGCCAACAGGTTTAGTTGACGAAGACACTAGTGATAGTAGAATGAAGCATTGGAGGCATATGCGAGAAGGAATCATGGATTAAATTATGTGCTTCAGTCATTTGAAGCAAATATTGATGATTGTGACAAGTGATAACAATTACCAATAGTCAAAAGAAGATTTCAATCAATCTGATTCAAATATATCCAGTTGCTCAACTGATAAATTGCAATGATAAACAAACATCATGCAAGAAGGAAGGAAGAAAGGTTAAAGAGAGTGTTCGCCCTAAATGTACATACAAGTCAGTACTAGAAAGGAAAAACTTAGCAAGAAACAAGTCACTAAAAGTCAAAAGTCAAGCCGACATCAACTAGCATACCAAAAATACACTCTAACAATTTAAAACCTGCTACGATGAAAAGCAAACAATGTATGAATTAAAGCAACTCATCAGGAACTATAACATCATGCGACTTGATAACTTCCTAGCTTGCAATGCACTATTTCAAACGTGTCCTAGTTTTAGCTGATTAAGATGGCTTTTTCGCAGTTCAGTGTCAATTGTCAAAAGATCTACCTACAGAAATGCTTTACCTATCAAAAGCTGAGCACTTGCTAGAAACACTGAACATTATCTATTGTTTTACAAGATGATGGGACTAGAGGACAGGATAGCATGATTTGTACGAGAAGTTGAATCAATTACAAGGAAGAGGCAATGGAAAGCAAGTGTGCTGACTGAATACCGATGGTAATCAGAGTATCTATGTATTATTCCTGAAATTCTATAAAAATAAATGATCTTTGAACACAGTATTAATAATGGTGATGAAATGTGATAAAAATGGTGATGAAATGTGATAAAACGCCATTGATTGAAATTACTAATTATTACTAGTCCTCAGTAATATATGTTTTCATTCTCTGAACGAAATAGGTTTGTTTGCACTCTTCCCTAAAATATTTTGCATTGTATTTCACCATGTTTAGGCAATAAACATGTAACTGTATGCCAAATACAATACTGAACTGAATTTTATACCAATAGAGGCAGTGAATGTATTGAAAAAACAAACAAAGATATTCAAGTGAGATTCCTAATTATGTGTTTGACATTAAACCAGATTTAGCAGACTTTTGCCAAACCTTGCATATAAATTTAGCAGATTATAAAGATAAAAGGTGAGGAACATTATTTTGGGGTAGAAAGTAGTTCTAAATGAAACAAACATAATAATAGGAATAGAAAATACAACATGAAGGTCGTCAAAGCATCTCCAGAAAGTGTATTTGTAAATAAAACATTTAATGAAAAAGTTTCATGGAAATCAAAGTTTCATCAAGTACAAGGTCAAACAATCAATTACCAAATGTACCAAGTGAATTGGGACCTTGCCACACAGAAAAATACCAAATATCGAAAGATAAGAAGGCAGATCTACTGTCTCTATATGCAAAATGGGGCATATACCGAAGAATTCCACTCATACGAAGGAATACCAACATCAAACGGATTGCCTTACATTGCCATATGTATCCGAAAGCGGACATGACACTGATGATGAAAAGCTATTGTACAGTATAATGCTGCAATAGTGTTCAAGGTAAAATGGAACATACTTGAGTTAAAATTATTCTCGTCATTACATTTTCTTTTAAATAATCTTTCATTCAGTTACATATATATGACTGTGTAAAATGCGATGCATGTAAATAAATAATAAATACTTTGTCATTTAATCCTTATGTACTGCATTAAAAAAATAAAAAGTGCAGCCTACTATTAGTATTTTAATGGTTGACGACTGTTAAAGTACTAAAACAAGCATATAAACATACCATTTTGCACATACTAACTTAAACTGGGTACACTATTATATGCACAGAAGGGTCTATTTGAGAAATACATACTTATAACAGCCAGAAGGGTATGTGCATCAAGGTGCTATTTGTCAAATAGCACCTTGATGCACAGATATATTCAACAATT
The DNA here is from genome assembly GCA_037043455.1 of Cyrtodaria siliqua. Taxonomy (NCBI): domain Eukaryota; kingdom Metazoa; phylum Mollusca; class Bivalvia; order Adapedonta; family Hiatellidae; genus Cyrtodaria; species Cyrtodaria siliqua. The sequence goes on from JAWPHD010005973.1 coordinate 71,805, forward strand.
TGTGCATGCATCAAGGTGCTATTTGATAAAAGGGGGCATAACTCATAGTTCAATAAATATATCAAAGAAAAACAAACACGTTTCGATAATCTACATATATTTATAATATATAATACATCATTTTAATGTTAAAAGTGCAAAGATACGTTTCTGTAAGAGTTCAAATCTTAAAATCCATTTATCTCAATAACTCAAAAAGTGCAGATAGCACCTTGATGCTCTAAGGGGTCGACTGTTGATTTGTAGTCGGGGCGAGACATGTATTCAACTGATGCAAAGAAACTAAAGATCTCTAAACTGCCAACAGAAAGTGCACTGAACATGTACAACAAAAGACCTGAAGAAATTTTGTTTCCTAACTTTGATCGAGAGCCAGAGTTAGCTAATTTAAAATTGGAGGTAAAAAAATCGCAATGCACTGCAAGATGTGCGTCATCCGTAGATAACGCCGAGGTGATCCGAGTGACAGCAATACCTCTGATGAACAGGCTCAATAAAATAAGTCCGCTACTTTCCTCTTCTGATTGTGTTTGTTTAAATGTGTGCTTGAAAAAATATGTTTAAAAACCAAGTTGCGTACTCTAATTTCCATATAAAAATGTTCTTCGCGCACTTTAAATATTTTGAGTTTAAAAATCTCAGGGTTTTGTGTTGTTGTTGGCAACCCTGTGTGGCAGCCCTGTTGTTGCTTCCAAGGGATCCCATTTTCAGTATGTATTGTTTTTTATATGTATTAATTAGTACGTTGTATTAGAGATATTTCTGTATGGGGTCAGTAACAAACCCAATAACTGTTAATTGGCCATCTATAAGTTTATTTATAATCTAGTTTAGTACACATTTGAATTGCTTATTTCATAGGTGTTTATGTTCAAATGTAACTACTTCAGTCACAGTGCATCATGTACTCCATTTAAGCTTTACTCGAATGTGATTGCCACATGTAGATATTATTTCAAGTCTTTTTTTTCTTTGTATTATAAGGGATATTCCATTAAAATATACCCGGGATCCCAGGAAAGCAATTTAATAAACATCTATGGGTGAACCGTATTTTCCAAAAAAAAATCAAAACTAAATGTTGCATCTATGTGTTGGTATTCAATTTCAAAAGTGCCTTCCTGGGGTCCCATGTATGTTTTAATGGAATAGTCCTGAACAACATAGGTCATTATTATTTAATAAAATCCAAAGGTTCTTCACTAATTCACAGGAACTATAATGGTGGCACTTTTGGCTGGATGTATCCGTGTAACTCAGAAGCTGCTTTAGTTGAAGCGTCTCAACTCATTCCTGAATAAATAAATAATTTCATTTAGAGTGAAACTAAGTTACCTGTAAACTTCAACAGAACATTCAACGTTTATGCATTGTCATTACTGTTTGGTTACTGCTTGTCCTAACCTCTCCCGTGTGGTTGCCGGGGTAGAATCCAACCACTGCAAATCCCGCTAGATGCAGAGGGGTAGGATCCCCCTTCATGTTCATTTTGTCATTTTTTTTATCATCCCATTCAAGGTTTTCTTCATGACAACGCATATGCAAATGTGGAAACGTGGCTCCATCGTAAATTGAGTGTCTACAATAGAATTTGCAGCAACTCTGCAGTTCTGCAGGTTAGAAGGCTCTAGCCCATTCTCCATAATTTATCTAGATGTAAATGGAGGATGAGCCTGGCATGTTCATCCCTGTTTGGCGCCATATAACCTTTATTGTGTTGGTGCGTCGTACAACCCGAATTAAATTCACTTGTCCTAACCTACCTCTCGGTGTGTCCCTTGGTCCTTTGGTACTCTTGATTGAGTGTCTCGGGCGTTAGGTAGAAATATGTATAATTATAAGTTTATGTTATTGAAATGGTCATTATTCAGCTGCCGAAAACTCTTATATGGGTTTTATATCTGCCTATGGTTAACAGACTGTGACTCATGTAAGTGGCAATAAGCATTTTTTACAATTTGAATTCCTAGTGAACTCGTCTGAAAAACTTGAATGGTATAAACACATATTTTGTAATGTTGAAAGGCGTTTTCGTAAACCAGTCTACTGAACTGTAGCATGATTACTAGTATATGTATAATAGCGACGAAACGTTCACAAGCCTCACAAGCGCAGTTGATCGAGGCGCCGTGTTATTGGCGAGGAAGGTAGGGGTTCAAGCACGCTGATTTCCATTTTTTTTTTCTTCAAATTTTCTTTAATTACGGTTTTTATTATTGCAATTGGTAACGTAGTAACAGTTCCTTTACATGTTTCACTTGATAACGCAATCTTATAATTACACATGGTAACAGTGAACAGTTTATATGTATTGTAATGCACACTCTAACGCACACGTATCCCTTACATGTGAACAATGGGATTACATCTGTTCCCAGGGTTTACACTGTACATTGGTCAGTTACAATTTAAACTTAGTTTGGACTATGAACATTGGATTTACCTGAAATTTTCAAAATTTTATTAACTACACATTTTATTTTACACTATATATTGTTGAAGCCATGGCCAGCTTATTCCAATAAATATAAACTAGTAACATTTTGTTTTATTTGTAACCCATCTTAAATAATTGTATTTCTGTGCTGATGTGTACTTCTAGCACGTCGTGTTACAAGGGTGAATTGTAATCTATATGTAAGGCATGTCAAGGTATTTGAACAGAAAGAACCGAAGTCGCCCACATTGATTTAAAATACTTGGTACGAAGAACTGATGTTAAAAATCGGGAAGAATGTAAGAAAAGACGGTCGTTGCGCGTTTATGTTTCAGTGAAAACGTTTATTTTTTTCAATATTGTTTTAACACCCCTGACTTGATATATTATTACGTTAACTTCTTGTCTCTCGGCAGCTATTTTACGCTTGCGTAAAACCTTGCTTGTGATATGGTTGTTTCTAATTAAGTAATCTTGATTTAGTTGACATCAGTTTGTTAACACGTGACTATGACGTCGCTCAATGAAATGGAACGTTGTGTTTGTCATCCGATCAGAATGAGCTTTTTTTTTCTGAACCGTGTTAAATTTGCGACGGTATATACATATGTGTACCACGCAAATGTTAATGAATCCGCTAATCAGAATGTAGCACATTCTTAAAGTGCGTGAATATTAGTATGAATGCCATTACAAATTCACATTCGTTACAGTTCCTTTAAACATATTTTTTATCAAGCTTTTACTTAATTCCAAAAAGACCATTGTGGGTTGGATAAGAAGTATATTAGTTTTGTTTCATAGTATTAGTTATTTACCTCCTACAGAAATATGTGGGGTCAGTAAGATTTATAGGGGGCGAGGCAATAGCTCCCACTGAATCCCCATATTTCTGTATGGGGTCAGTAACAAACCCAATAACTGACTTATTGCATCGAGCACCTTTCTTAAGGCAAACACCGATATTTAACCCATTTTAATGGAGCGTTAACGTCATTGAGACGTTCGCGCAATTTGACGTCACTACCGGTACAGTTTAAAAACATTATTAATTTACTTATTATGTTTGTTACTAACGCCTTAAATAACTATTTGCAAACTATTTAAACTTTGAATCGGAACTGTAGTCTATATTGTTTTAGTGACCCTCTATGAAATATATTGACCCACTATAGAATAATAGAGAATAGAGGGTCACCATGTGACCGCTCTAATCCAATTAAATCCCTAGGATTTTGTGTGAGGTGCAATAAAGTAGTATGCGGTATATTAGTCACACGTACAATCTCCATAATTCTTACCAAAGAGACTGAAGACAAATGTAGTGTCTGTCTGGTTCCGGTATATTGTTAAAGCGACTGCCCCTTACGCTGAAATATGCGCCCGCATCTTTGATGAACAACCATTCGCCGACTTGCAGTTCTGGTAACTGAATAGTGTCCTTGATCAAATCGAAACTGTCACAAGTTGGTCCCCAAATACTACTCGTGAATGTAACATCGTTTGAGGAATCCTGTAAATGCATTGTCTTTGTTAATACTATTTTATGCATTGTCTTTGTTAATACTATTTTATGCATTGTCTTTGTTAATACTATTTTAAAACAAATTGTCTTTCAAGAAGCACCAATGAATAGCATTGTTAAATGTTGCTCTGTTGTGTCAGTGTGTTTTAATGAAATGCCGATTCCTATTGTTTTGCTAGCTCAAGAATTGTATTCATATATACGTGATCATCTTTGTTTTATACTGATATTGCCTATAACTGCTGCCTTGTGTGTCGGAGGATATATCCAGGTGTTGTTGTTGTTTTCATTTGGACTAGGACAGTTAAAAGGGGTGACAATAGGGTAAGAGTTGCGATTTGGTGCACTCTAGAACCTGGTTTAAACCCGCAGCGGCCTTTGTGCCACTGACCGTTTCAAAGCGTCACCCATCCCTATTGTCAACCTTTTTGTGTTGATGGTGCGATACATTGCTTCTATCTTTTCTTGCGATTGTTGTTTGTTTTGAATGTGTGTTTTTGGTTGACTGTGTTCTGTGAATGCTACATTTCATGTTCGACATTTAAAGGCATTTTCTGTAGTTTTCCATGCGCAGCTTTTTTGGGCGACTTCTCTTCTAAAACTATTGGATGGATTTTCCTACAAATTTACAGGAATGTTGCTTTTGATGTCTAGTTGCATTTTTTTTCTTTTTTTTTCTTTTTTTGAATTTATTTCTTTATTTTTTATTTTTGAATTATTTTTTTTTATTTAATTATTTATTTTTTTTGAATTTTTTTTATTGTCTTTATTTAAATAAAGGCCTATTATTAGATACATAAAATAGGAAAAATATAGCATTTTGTAAAAATTCCAATAAAATTAAAATATTTAAGCATAATGGTATGGTTCCAAAAACCAATATTAAATCTCAATATGCATGGTGACCTATACATTTAATTGAATATATTGTCTAAATATATGTTCAAATAAGTGCCTAGGAAGTTTGAACAAATTCTGTTATTAGGAACACAACAAAAAAGGAAAATATACCATTTCTATATAATTTCATACACAACTTGGCCTTTAAGCATAGGGGTAGGGTTTCAAATTATTTTTCTAAACAAGCATGGGGACCTATCATTTTTATTGTACATTTTGTTTTTATATATGTTAAACTATGTGCTTAGAAAGTTTAAAAAAATTCTGTTATTGGGAACATACAAAAAAAAGAGGAAATTGTATCATTATGGGCTAATTTGTGCATAAATTGTGGTAATGGTCTCAACTGATTTTGTAAAAAAATATAAGTTTTACATTAAGATGAGCTTTAAATGTTATTGTAATTAAATGTTCTTTACTTTACTTTAATACAATTTTAGCAGAATTGTGACCAATGAATAAATGATTAGACTTCAAAAATATCTTATTTAGCTATTTCATGGACTTGTTCAAATTTTTGGACAGATTGGCATGACAGTGGCATTACAAAATATTTTTTAAAATTTTAACAAACATGGTGACCTACCATTATTTTTGCCTTTTCTGTCTATATATATAACAGACTTACTGTACAAAAAGTTTAAAGAAAATCTGTTGTGCAGAAAAAACTATACAAAATGTCTTTAAACCTTATATGATTAAATCAGTTTATGGAATTGAAATATGTATCAAAGTCTGACCCTGCTTTAATTTGTTTAATACACGACATGTCACTTCCTTACCTTAACCGTTTCAATAGATATACTGGCCGATGGTTCTTGAAAAAGAAAGGCTAACGGTCCGTGTAAACCGTCATTAGCGTAGTACTTGTACGAGTCCTTTGCAGGTTTGGTATTACCAAAATCTGACTCAGCATCTTTTAATTGAAGATAACATAATAATAAGTAGGTCAATATAGGTAATTGTGGTGCAAACAATCTCAATATCTATTGCTCAATCTTTCTTTACATGTTTCATACAATGATGTAATAAGCACATTTTAAAACACCTATAGCCCAGTTCGGTAATTACGAGGGTCATTCAATAAGTTCTGTCACTAACGCGTTTTAACAATTATGTGCTCGTTGTGAGCGTTGATGTTTGGTACCAAATGAAAGAAAGTTTCAATACCATTCCATTGATGGTAAAATGATTGCTGTATCTTTTGTGTGGCGAAAGTTATGGAACATTTAATACACATCACTTATACATACTGAGGCATTTTCGTCCTGAGTTTTTTCAGGCATGTTAATTGTTACTTTTTTAAATGCCGGTTTCTCTTTAAGTTCTTGTGGAAGACCTTTGAAATTTTTCATACATTACCATGCCAGTTATATCTGTGCATTACAAGATTCAGAATTTAAGCGTGGTATATGGAAAGGCATTGTCTTAGAAATTACCATTTTAAGCTAACGTGTAAAATTAATTAAATGATAAATGGACATTAAATGGAAGGGCAGTCTTCTGAAACAGCGTTTTTGGATGATCAGTATTTTCACTAAACATTGTACAAAATTCTACAATAATGTGTTGAATATGAAATTTAAACACTGAAGGACTAGGATTTGTGAAAAAATATGAAAACATATTAATACTATGAGAATAATTACGACATTTAAAAGATATTATAACATTTCCGTAAACAAAATGAAGAAAATCAGTGTTATTTCTGCTAAAATTAAGGGATATGCATTCACTCATATCTGGTTTGCAGCCAGACCTTTCCGAATTCTCGACAATCATTTTCATGAATTATGGGCGAATAACAACAGATGGCGTAAAGAAAATTTAAAAGCATAAAATATTTTCAAATAATTTTACAACGTTTTGTAACAACGACATTTTTAGAGATGCCAGTATCCAAAACGTGTGGTAGGGGGAGGTCATTCAGGGGTATAAATAACCGGAAATTTTTCATTTTTGTTGTGGAATTTAAGAGAGCGAACCCAGTAGTACTATAAATACACTACTTTATCTCAGTGTAATATCCAGTTCAAAGGATATATGCCTAGTGACAGAACTATTTGAAGCACCCTCGTACTTAAAAAGAGTTTAGCACAATTTGCTCACAGGAAGTTGGATATTACAACTCTGCATGTCCACAGGAAGTTGGATATTACAACTCTGCATGTCCACAGGAAGTTGGATATTACAACTCTGCATCACAGGAAGTTGGATATTACAACTCTGCATTGGATATTACAACTCTGCATCACAGGAAGTTGGATATTACAACTCTGCATCACAGGAAGTTGGATATTACAACTCTGCATGTCCAAGAGTAATAATTTGCATACCCAGCAGTATGAACCCTTACTGTAAATCACTGTTAGACATAAAATGCATGAGCAAATTGTGTTATTCAATTAAATATCAAATGGCGAGGCCCGCTCAATAAAGCTTTTGTATGAAGTTAATATATAAAGCAGATTTTTGATTAATTTTTGGTTTTGGTTTTAAGTTGGGTTTTATTTTTGTTCCAAAACAATACGAATTACCAGAAGAGTTTTGTATTTAGTACAGCTAAATTATTAACTTATATTTTTCTTCATTGAAGTCAAGTACATTGTATTTTTTAGCTACAACCTAGATAATATTCAATATAGCAATGCTGAGCAAAGAAATAACTTTAATCTGGCCTCAACTTATATACCTAACTGCTCGGTCATGTAGCATTTCAGCAGTAAATAAGCAGAATTTTCAATGACCAGTTAGCGTTGGGAAATATGTCTTTACAAGCTCTTCGGTTTTAAAAGTAATTTGCTCACAGAAAGTTGAAAATATGACCATTCTGTATTTCCCATTAAATGGAAGCAAACCATGTTACCGAACTGGGCTTATTATGAATGTGTGTGTGCTTTTTTATTTTATTTTATTAACACGTTAAGAAAATGCAATTAAAATTGCCTTTTATAAAAAAGAAATGCGAATTGATGAGGTTTGCTGAGAGTGAGAGAATTGGTGTGAGAGAAAGAATTATAAAAAAATACGATCTACGGTTCAACTAATACATCTGCTAACTATTAAGTCCGCTTCATACTAAACCAGAGGGGTAGGGCCCACCCCCGTCCCCAACCCACCCAACACCCGTTCATATTCATTTTGTCGTTTTTTATCATGCTCATTCAAGGTACTCAAACCTGGAAACGTGGCTCCATCGTAAACGGAGTGTCTACTATAGAATTTGCAGCCACTCTGCTGTTCTTTCAGGTAAGAAGGTTCTAGTCACATTCTCCATATTTATCTTGATGTAAATGGAGGATGAGCCTGGCGAGTTCATTCCCGTTAGGCCCCAATTAACCTTTCACGTAATGGAGCGCCTTAAAACCCAATTCAATTCATACTAAACATACGCTTACTAATGTCTGCTACTTTTCTCTCTTGTTTGTGTTCGTTGCTTCCAATGAATTGCCTTATCAGTATTTATTGACATTCACACTAGCGTTTGTTTAGTGCCGTGTGGCGGTCGTAAAAAGTTGCCCCGCCTACAAATCAGTAGTGATATTACTTGCTGGTCCTTTGGAATCATAAAGTCCAATCTCTGTGGCTTTAAATTAAAATATCGCTTAAGCCGGTGCTATGAGGCGTGAGAGGTGTTGCACTGAACATTACCTCTCATGAACAGACTCAATAAAACCGAATCTGCTGCTTTAATCTTTTTTTTTGAGTTTGTTACTTCCAATGGATCTCTTTTTCAGTATTTATTTACACCCCATCACCCACATCCTTATTCCATGGCCAGCGGCGTATGGTCCCAGTTTCTAACAAAACTCGTTGCCCTAAACGAGAAAACAATGGGCGAAATAAACAAGATGGAATTTAGCTAGAAGCAGAGGTTATGAAGCCTGTGATCACAGGTAACAGTCAAAAGACTAAATTAAAAAGCAGGCAACATATCCTAACGGTGATTAAACAATATTCATAAGCAGTAAGGCTGGAGTAGTGGAACTACCTAATCGAAATTCAAGTAAGAAACCAAAGGTATTTGAGAATGTACCACCGATATCTGTAAATATCGGGCTCAGCGATCTCCAAAGATCGGAATGAATAACATGGCCAGCGGCGTATGGTCCCAGTTCCTAACAAATCGCGTTGCCCTTAACGAGAAAACAATGGACGAAAAAAGCAAAATGGAATTTAGCTGGGAGCAGAGCTTATGAAGCCTGCGTATCACAGGTAACAGTTTTATCTATATCTTTAAAACGTTTTAAATCGGTTATTTCACAGCTCTCTGCTTTGAGATGTGCTGCTGAACATTATACCAATTTGGTCTTGTAGATTTATATACATATTTACAAACAAATAATGAAAGTTAATTATAATTACACCCCCGCTTTCACAAAGTGAAGTGGGGCTATATAGGTTCCGTCACACATGTTTGTTACGTCCCGTCGCGTCGAATCCCGCAACACATTTCCATTACTTGAAATTCCTCAAACACTTTTGAATGGGTTATTCCCAAACTTCATATAAACATAACTGACGACATTATGTCCCTCTACAGCACTTATTGTTGATTGCCTAATTTATTACAGATGTATGGCCCTTTATTTGACTTACAATAGTCATCACCTTCAGTGATAGTTCTAGTTATAAGTATGTATTTGTAGCATCCATAATATATTAATTGCGATATATAAGTTAGATTAAAATCCGGACATAGGATTGTGATCATTTAGAAACCGTGAATGTATAGTTCAGGGAAATATTAAATGTACCCCATAATTAATGTTTAAATGTATTTACCACCGGACTTGTCTTGATCGTTGTCAATGCATCTTCCTATGATCTTGATGCACAGCGTGACAGATGATGCAACAAAGTATCTTCCTGGCTCAGCAATCACCTGCACACCTTCACTCACCGGGAAATACTTGTTCAACGCGTCCTTAACAATACATGCTACCTGGTTGTACACAAATATAAATGTTTGGCACCAGTTAACCCTTAACCCGCTACATATATATAATGGACGGTTCTTTCTTTGAATTAAGACCATTCCATTTATGTGACAAATGGGTGTTTTAATGAAAATGACTAGAGTTACTCGCAGGATGATCTGTGTTTACAGTGGACGCAAAGGCTATTATGGTCGTGCTTAGCAGGTTAAAGGTTAAAAAAACAACATCCAACTAAGGATTTTTTTTTATAATAACTATAAATAAATACGAATGAGAGTGATTTAACACAATATAAGTAATACAGTTATAGATAGACATCAACATTAAATTGACATAAATAACTAGAAGGATGTTCCACTAAACACTTGTGTCGCCTGCCATGTGTTTATTTCAAGTCACTAGCTAGGTCGGGTTGCATCTTAAAGTTTTATAAATGGGGCATAACTCTGTCGAAATGAAGGTAAGAGTTATTGGACATGTTTAACGACTTTATTTGGGGGTAAAGATGAATGAAGTTTTATGAACACATGTCAAATACTTTTAAATTTATGGCCAAGGTCAGGTAGCAAGTTAAAGTGTAACGGACGGACGACAACAGACGACGGACAACTTTGATCCTTAAGCGTCTGCTATGCTACGCAGGCGACACAAAACTAGTCATACGCAAAAACAAAACACGTCTACCATCGAGTGAAGGATTTCCCTATAATTGAACACATCAGTTAAATAATCTATTTATTACATTTTAAATAAGTTTATGCATGATTTTAACGAAAATCATTCGTTTTATTGAACGTTATCGGTGGATTACGTCGACGTCAGCACCACTGTATTGACGTCATAACTCAGCGTCACAGTTAGTTATTTTTGTGTTCGGAGTTAGTTAATAACATTTAGCGATTATGAATATGCTTTCACTGAGAAATCCCAATCATACAGCGATGAAAATGTAATAAAGAAATGTAAACCTCGGTAAAACGTTGCGACGATCTGCTTTGTCCAGGGAATGCTCCACCAACGTTGAGCAAGTGCATGTTGAATCCCATGTCCCTTCCCAAATCAAACACATCACGTGACTGTTTGATAGCAACTTCAAAGCGGGTTTCTATATCGACGTTTACACTACTGACATAGAAGCTTTAAGGAGGAAAAAATGACAGTTGTATAATTTGTATATCTTTATTGAAAATCTAAAAATGAAAAGTTCATATAAATTATTGAAATAAGAATGAAAATCTATAATAAGTTACTTAACGGACATGAGTGTTTGACAACAAAATGAGTGTTTGACAACAAAATGAGCTTTGTGGCCTTTGCCTACGTCTTTATTCATTATAAAAACACAAACTAATTTATAAAGAGCAGCCCTTCTAACGCAAGAGCATGTGTGGTGACATACAATAAGGCATTTTAATGTATAATTGACCGAATACTGTAATGCAGTGGTATTCGTGTTTTATTGAAGCTTCACTTTATACAAGGTGAGGGTAATTCGTTTTCCTTATTCCTTATTCGAATAAGAAAAAAGGAGATGTTAGAAATACACACACACACGCACACACACACATATAAGGTGAGGGTAATGCGTTTTCTTTATTCCTTATTCGAATAAGAAAAAATGAGGTTATTTTGATTTCCTTATTAGAAGAAAAATTATGAACAATTGTAAGTTCAAATATAACAGCAATGTTGTTTATATGTTATATATATATTTTAAAAAATATATTTTTTTACGTAACGTTAGTATACGGCAACAATCAGTAACGGTAATGTACTAGTAATGGTTTGTAATAGTAATGGTTTGTATTAGTAATGGTTTGTAGTAGCAATGGTTTGTACTAGAAATGGTTTGTACCAGTAATGGTTTGTAATAGTTTCTACCAAATAATAACTGATAACGCATGATTTATATATTACAGTAAAACGGAAACAACGTTGCGCTCATTCATATACCATTTATGCAAAGGTATGTAGGCCAATACATGCTAAAAGGAAAAAAGAAAGGCAACTCGGGAATTTCCGCTATATATTGTATGTATTATATACTGCTGTTAATCGAATGGTACATGGCTACATTAGATCTTTCCTTTCGGACAAAAAATTACTAAATCAACACATAGCACACCAAATGTCATCCCGTCAAAGTGTCATTATAGTGGGGCAGATTGGTGAAAAAATTGTGCTTGTTTGACAAAAGCACCAAACTTTGCATATAGCTAGACAATACCATACTGACAAAATTTGGCTATGGACCAACGCTAGATTTTTCAAAATGACCGCCATTTTCAAAATGGCCGCCAAATACGTAATAAATAATCAGTTGAACCTATATGTATCAGGTTTTAACAACATATATAATGGCAATCGAAACAAATTCCGCAAAAAGGGGTCATGAAATACAATATGGGTATATTTTAAGTTCAAAGTGGCTACCGTTTTCAAAATTGGCCGCAAAACATGTTGAAAATAGTAAAAAGTGTAATTTGTTTAATAGTTGTTCAAGTTGTTTGTAAGAAAGTAATTAATAGGCTGAATTTGTTCATTCAGTTTTCTTGGCATAGTATTTGTTTGTTAATATTGCAATAAAGAGTTATTTAGAGGCAACCTATGGTTAATGTGTTGAGGGATTTACACGTTTAAATCAAATTTCACTTCGGATTGACCCTACGTTTTCTCCAGCCTTTGGAATTTCTGAAGGGTTCTAAATTAATTTTCTTATCAGAAACTGTCGGTTCATTATAAACTATATTTATAAAACCCTAAAATACAATGACCTGGTAAACCTTATTTACAAGACAAAACAAGTAAACAAAACCTAAACGCGAAGACATTTTATGCTAACGGGTTAACTGCGTCTAAACTATATAGTTGCTGATCAGAAACAATGAAAGTGGCATGACACCAAATGTGAAGATCATAATAGCATTTTGCATTGAACTCTTCGTTTTTAAAATGGAGGCACTTAAAATAATATCAGACCTGTTTGAAGACTATAGATGGACCAGTGCCCTTGTGGAAATTATGATACTGCAGATTCCTTTCTGAAATAAACACATGCATCAGGGAATGCTCATCACGTGATTACCATACTTATGGTAAACCGGGCTTACAGTTATTTGAAGTGTGAGCAAGGCATGCCTTAGACCATTGAGTATTGCACATGACGATCATAAAGAGAAACCAAAAGTTCGCAATTGCAGTACCGTTCACACTTTAAATCTTAAAATAGTAATACTAATAGTAATACCAAATGAACTAGCACACAAGCAGAAGTGTAAGATTGTGAAAGAAGATGAAGGTGCAGTAGGTGCTGTAAACACATCGCAGCGTCCACATTGGATGATCTCTGAACCAGATATGGTCGGAGTTACCTGTTAATTTCAGTTATTGCAATAATTCATCAGGCTCTGCCTATGAAAGAACTCTGATATTTTCCATCATGAACAAGTTAAAGATGTTCGTAAGACAGTTTGAGTGACACGGTAGAGGAATTAGAAAATACATTCAAGGACAAATTGAGAATTTACTGGTACTTGACTTTCGTTACATCGACAACTCTCGTGGGTCAGAAATTGCTCAACAAATAGGTAAATGATGCCATGCAACGCGTGGCACGTTTGTAACAGAGGTTATACATGACATAACCAAGTATGTCTTTAAACAGATAAACCAGAACATGTTTTCTTTCCTCAGTGTTCACCAACTTACAACGGATTCTATAACTTTTTCTTCTCGCATAATTTATATATGTATCATATTAGGTTTCGATTAGCGGCGGATTAGGGTGTCTCACCAGCCTTTTCTAACTTTGGAAAACGTTTTCTGATTTTATACGAGGTGCCTTAAAATGCATTTTAATGCTTGCAAAACATTAGTAAGTATGATTAGCAAGTTCTTTTACACATTGTTGAATGTCACTTGCAGAAGGTTTAGTAGGTGACCGCCATCGTGTAAAACAAAATCAGAGCTCTGGTTAACTGGCATAGCAATCGGTTGCGATAGAAGAGAAACTAAAAACACGTTCAATAAAACAGAGCTAAAGATGTGCCTTGTATCAGACAACGAGAATCTGAGACGGATCTCTATCATTTCACAAAGGTGATACGATACAATGCGTGTGTTGAATGTGGCATATGCCAAACAATACTTCATTAAACTTATGCTGTATACAGTAGACGCGTTGTAGTACATGTTATAGCAATGGTACAGTAATACAGTTAGATGAGCTATGTGTTAGTTTTAGGAGCTATGAATCACGTTAGGTTTTTCGTTGCAAACTGTATTGTCTATTCATTAGTTCATATAAACCACGAAGAATAGCTGCTTTTCACACTTACTAGATGTAATGAAATATCTTCATTTGCTGAAATCTGCATTGAAAATCTGGAAATACTATGTTGAGATTGCACGAGCTTTCCAATTCTAAAAGTTGTGCTTGTTAACACTACCACAGGCCTCAGCTTTTGCAAGGAACTTCTTAAATGTCTCAATCAAACCGAGACTGCAATATTTCGTATGTGTCGTGCTCGGCCGTTTCCAAAGGTCCATTATCATACTCTTTTTTATAGCACAGTGGCGTTGCTTGTGCAGTGTGGCGGCAGTAAAACGTCTCCCCGCGCTTGCAATCAGTACTGTTATCCATTCGATCTTTGGAGATCGCTGAGCCTGATACTTATATTTAGTTATCGGTGGTACATTTTCACTTTCTTTTGTTTTCTTACATAATTTTTGATTCGGTGGTTCCACTACTCCGGCCGATAATAGGCTCTGGGTAGTGTTTAACCACTCATAGGATATGCTGTCTGTTTTTTAATTTAGTTTTTTGACTGTTACTTGTGATACGCAGGCTTCATAACCGCTGTTCCCAACTAAATTCCATTATGTTTATTTCGCTCTTCGGGGCATTTAATTTTATTAGATACTTGGACCATACGCCGTACGACATGGGGAAGTAGTGCACTCCATGTCCACCGCCATATGCATGCCATCTTCTGGATGGTTAAAATTGTGTACTATTGATTTTATGAATATTGAGTTCTGCTCAACCCGGGGCTAGAGGGCGTGAGCGGTAGCTAGCATAATTTCACTACCGCTCATGAACAGTCTCAATCAAACCGAGACTGCAATATTTCGTATGTGTCGTGCTCGGCCGTTTCCAAAGGTCCATTATCATACTCTTTTTTCAAAGAGACAAGTTTGTTGCAAACGATGTGTCAAAGCAGGAATGATGTATACATTCTTTTAAAAATGGGACGTTGGGTACTGTTCCTGTGATTAAGAAAAATTGTACCATTCAGATCATATATAGATCAGTAAGATTAGATTAAATTTAATGTTAGCTCTCATATTGAAAATGTTCAAATGATATGACCACTTATTACATTTGAGTTTGTGTATATAACAAACTTCTTTTTGTGTTTGTTTTCTGATAGTGTCCTGTTAATATTGTTTATTAAATCAACATATGTAATTTAAGATCGTTATTAAATCTAATCCATGAGAAATATTGTTTAAGTATCCTTTGCGATATTTTTTCTACAAGCGTTTAGAAGACTCGGCAAGCTTGATTTGCAGCATCCCGTTAGTTTTGCTACTTCATATGACTGTTTTAAATAAAATCAGTTTTAATAATTATGTAAATAGTTCAAAGTAAATTAGTTTTACATATTGCTCATTGGGGAATATATTGCACTAATAATATAATTAAACTTGTAATAGAATAACCACAAACAATTAAACAATTCTGCATTATATTTAAGTATATGCAAAAAGTTTTAAAGTCAAACTGATATTGGATTAATTATTTATCAAGCATCCAAACTGGATGCTTGATAAATAATTCAAGTTTGTTGTGTATCATTTAATAGTGTTTTACCAAGTCACTGGATGTATATTTACGAGTTATTATCAACTAAAAGCCGTTAATAAAGATGAGACTGAAACTTAAAAACACTTCAGAAATGCTTAAGGCTAAAGACAACTAAGACAAACTAGTCTCAGAGTTGGCATAGTATGTATACATGTATAAAACCCATAACCCCTAAAGTATAGGGGTATATCTAACAACTATTTATTGAAGTATAGACATACACATATATATATCAAGACAACACCTTTGTAAAGCACATCAACATTTTGATTGCTTTCTAAAAAATTTTTTTAAAAAAATCGAATATTTTGAAGAAAAAAATGTCCCAAATTATATCGCATATTTTATTATCTATCAATGTCCTGAATTTAGTGTATTTACAATAACAAGTTTTGATGAAACCCATTAATTATGGGCTTCATTAATTCTTTTTGTAATATGCGGCGGCCATTTTGAAAATGGGGGCCTTTTTTCAAAATCTGGAGTGGGTCCATAGCCAAAAATGTTTAGTAGCGTAGTGTCAAGTTTGGTGCTTTTGTCACAAAATGCACAATTTTACCAATATATGTCACCAATCTGCCCAACTATTATTGATAGAATATGCGTTTGTCTAAAGCAGGTGAGCAAACTTAGGATATACACTTTTGCAGTCTCTTTACATTAATAACAGTACTGAAATTGCTCAATTTTTCAAAGCGGAACTTCAGCATTTCTGAATTGTGTGTTACAAAGTGTACTGTGATTAAAAAGTCTACAACAGTACAGTTTTGTCCTTTCTATAACTAGTTGTAACCCGTTTTTTACCAAACAACTTGGGATTTCTCTGGAATACGACCTGGTAATAGGTGTGCAGTATATAAATTATATAGCGGAAATTCCCGAGTTTCGTTTTTTTCTTATCTTTAGTATATATATTTATAAACTAAATATAATATAAGATCTACAATAAATAAACCGCATACTATTTATCCTGCGTACCTAACACCAATGATTGTTAAACCATGTTTTACCTTACACCAATGATTGTTAAACCAACCTTACACCAATGAGTGTTAAACCAATGGTTACCTTACACCAATGATTGTTAAACAACCCTTACACCAATGATTGGTATACCAACCGAACACCAATGATTGTTAAACCAAGTGTTACCTTACATTAATGATTGTTAAACCAAACTTTAAACCAAGTATTACCTTATATCAGTGAATGTTGAACCAACCTTATACGCCAATGAAAACCGAGTGTTACCTTACACCAATGATTGTTAGACCAAGGGTTTTCGCTAGCTGAAATAGATGGCTTGTGTTAGAGGGGTGACATCCGAATTTCCGGTTCGAGTTTCTTTGGATCGCGAAGTTACCAACAGGTTTGATTCTTAGAATCAGCCTAAAATATAAAAGTATATACTCTTTTATTTTCTTGCTTGTCTGTTATTTGTTTGTTTCTGTGTTATTGTTTTATGTTATCTGTGTGTGGTGTGCTTGTGTATTTATCAATATCGAATATATATACTCCTCAAAATAAGTTAAGGACCGCAAGAATATTTCTCCATATGCTTACCAGTGAATTCAAATGGTACACAGAATGTAAACAACGTTGCATTAAACAGGACCTTGTCAGTAGATGAAAGAACAAAATGTTGATATACATTGTTCTGTTAATTAAAAAGAGTCCGAGATTTTTGATAATGTCTAAAAATCATTAATTTGCCCCAAAACAACAATACAAACATTTTAAATATGTTTTGTCAATTTATTCATTACGTTTAATCACTACCAATGGAACTAAGGACACGACATTTAAATTGTCCCCAAAACTGACTAACCTTTGACAGTTTAAATGCATATATCGAACAGTTTTGAAAAACTCAGATTTTTTTATCCCATCTAAATGAAGTAAATTTGCAAGACCTAGTTGCATATTTATCACTGCACGCTTATCTGTAGATTTATTCTAAAGAAATTGGTGACAGATGTTTGTTAAGCAATCAATAGTCAAGAAAATAATACGAAATAATATTTTTGGGAGAAAACAAGCATTTTACTGAATATTCAATTATTTATTTTTTGGTGGGTGGTGGGTGGGGTGTTCTAAAATGTTCTTAAAGAATACAGAAACACGAAACAGTTTCCATTTTTTGAATGCAATGTGTATTTAAACTTGTGTGATGATACAAACTTTAATCTTATTAAAATAAAAAAAGGTATGGTCCTAAACTTAGTTTGAGGAGTATATATAGTTCTAGTAAAAAATTATAGTTACATGCAAGTTGATATGTACATGTATATAAATGTATAATTAGTCACCTGGATTTTATGGATCTACTTTGAAAACAAACGATACATGGATGTAATTTGATAATCTGATAATCTATCATTTGAAACAATTCAATTCTAATATTTGCTAACATGTTGCTGCAAAAAGCCTAATCTTTCAAACATAACACGGGTATGAAATTCAACAGCCTCAAAACCAAAAGTCACAATTTCAAAATAACGTATATTGTCCACGTCAAGGGTAACCCTAATGCCAGGCGGTACAAGATGCAGCCAGTCCTTGTACCACATATCGCAGCAAATAGAGGTATGTCCTTAGCTGAAGATATTCTCCGATGTCATGTTTCTAGAACCTGTTGGCAAATGCTAGAAGTCAACCATGCCCGAGTTCTCCCATGGCCTGCGAAATGTCCGGATCTAAATCCATTAAACACGTATGGGACTTTGCGTGCGAGACCATCCACAGCAACAAAATCTCGAGAAAATTGTCAAAGTGTCCCTCAAACATAGAATGCAATTCCACAACGATACCTCCATTGCTACACTGTGTCAATGAGAGCCCGGTGTCGAGCTGAATCTGCTACTTATGGAGGCCACACCAGATAATAACCCGATTTGAAAATTGTGACTTTTGGTTTGGAGGGTATTTCATACCGGTGTTATGTTTGAACTATCAGTGTGTTGTTTCTTTGCAATACATTTTCAGCAAATATGTCAACTGAATTATTTCATACGATATATTATTAAATTGTATTCATGTCTCGTTTGTTTTCAGGTTATACCCATAAAATCCAAATGACAAGTTATAAATAATCTAATATCCCGAGAGATAATGGAACACTAGATATGCAGTATAATGCCACAGAGATTACTGGTTGGTTCTTGAGTGTATAAAAACTAAGCTATCTTGCAGTTTTTCACTTACATTAAGCTGCCCTCGTAAAGTTCCTATTTAAAACGTGCTTAATGTCGAATTGTTACTGATTTACCGTGCTTTAATAATGTTAGCTGTGTATGTACTGAACGATTTTATCCTTTGCAAAATGAATCTCCTCTGAGGAACAGAAAATCAAATCAACCACTATTGACGTTAATAGTATTCCTCTTACAGAGACTGTGTCCGTACATTGTTGTTTAAATGATGGAAAGTTGACAAATAAGCTAAAATACATTTGGTATATGAAAATATTATTCTAAAAAATATCGAAAATAGTGTGTATATGTGTTTTTAAAGAAGTTAAGTAAATTGTGTTTTACCTGAAAAAGAGTAACGAAACTAAACAATCTGAAAAGCGGATAAATAGGAAAGAATGCTCTGAACATACTAACGCTAAATATTTATACAAACCGGAAGGACGTGACTTTTGTTCGGAAATAAACTTTTTTTAAAAACGAATTCAAACTTAATGTTACTTTTATTTCTTTATAAACATGTACACGTAATGTTTTTCATGTTTTGTAATTGGACACCCTAATGTGTACATATGTAATATTATGACAAAAATTCTCACTTCGCTGTTGGAAAAGTACGCTGGATCTTCATCAGTTCGTCTTCGTTGTCGAATGTCATCAACGCTACTTCTTGTTTGGCTGCGTATCTTAACATGGACTCCGGTTTTATAGGGTTTGCATAAATAATCCTATCTGGTGCCACACCTATGTCCAGTACCTTTCTGATTTCTTCCTGTATGTAAAATATTGGCAATAAAATATATTTTAAAAAAAGTCACAAAAGTAGATACAAAGGTCGAACTGGAAATGTGGCATTTACAGAACGAAGTCCAACAAAAGCATGTTTTTTCAATGAGCAAGTAGCGATGGGAAATACTAGGAAATATGTCCTTAACGGTCATCGTGGATATCTGACTTAGATGAGTATTGATCCCAATTGTTTTCTTTATAACTTTATCTAAACAAAGATGGCCACTTGTTGACCGTGTTTGGTCTATATTCAAAATGCATTTTGTTAGGACGGACTACCTGCCTAGCCAATTATGTTGGTGAAGATTCAAAAGCAATACTACTTATGGACTTAGAGAATAGTTTGTGACCACAAACCTGTCCTTTAAAATATATGTTATTCTTATTGGCTATTTTGAATTCACGACTGACCAGAATTTCATTCAGAAAAATATAATATTTTTTGGCATACACAATATCGATTCTGTAAATCTGTTCATTCGATAAGATGAAAATGAAAGTGCTTTGGTGGTTATAAAGAATATATTTTACTCGACCAAGACATTAAAATTCAATTCGTTTCTAGTCAAGAGAATATCTTACACGACCAACACAATCAAATGCAATTCATTTCTTGTAAATATAATATCTTACCCGACCAAAACAAGCAAATTCAATTAATTTCGTTTCAATATAATATCTTACCAGATCACCACAAGCAAATTCAATTCGTTTTTTGTCAATATAATATCTTACCTGACCAACACAAGCAAATTCAATTCATTTCTTGTAATATAATATCTTACCCGACCAACACAATCAAATTCAATTCGTTTCTTAAGGGTACGACAAGACACGATTAAAGACCAACATCAAAAGCTACCGTCTTATAAGGATTTAGGTAGACGTCATCGTAGTGTCCACAATGTGTCCGGTCATCGCACAATAAAAGGGGAAAGCATAGCGGCAAACTGTAAAAGGGTCAACCACCAAACATGCAGTACGTTACAAAATGATAGGGTCATAACCTCTTTTGATAAACTTTTTAACAAGTTTAATAAAGATTGCATGAAAGTGATTGTGACCAAGGATCTTATGAAGTTTGTAAATCACATCACCATACTCAATATCTTTATTTTCGATACAGTATGTAACCCGACTAACAAATTCCAATTCAACTAATGTTTGTGTCCATAGAGCGAACCTTACCGATGACAGTAGGGTAAGTGTGAGGTTTGGTGCACCCTGGAACCGGTTTAAACCCCCAGTGGCCTACTTTGCCACTGACCGTTCCAAGGCGGTAGCCCTATTGTCAACCCTTTTGTGTTTGTGATGTCGTTTGTATTTATTATTACTTTTGCCTTCTTGTTTGTCTGTTTGCGTGTTTGTTTCTGTGTTTTGTGGTTGACTGTCCTCCTTGAATGCTACTTTCCCTGTCCGATCTTTTTATATTTCATTACCTGACTAGCACAATCAAAAGAGGACCCCATATCTGCCAACACCTTCAGAATCTCCACATCGTCATTGCATTTAATGGCTATAAAGAGTAAAATATGAACGACAAAACATAATATAGTATACACTACTAGTGTAACATCTTTGCTTTTGATTTTTGAGTGTTAACTTCTTAGAACAAAGTTTAATTATCCTGTTTACAAATCAATGTTGTTTACAAATCAATGTTGTACAAATCAATGTTGTTTACCAATCAATGTTGTTTACAAATCAATGTTGTTTACAAATCAATGTTTTACCAATCAATGTTGTTTACCAATCAATGTTGTTTACAAATCAATGTTGTTTACAAATCAATGTTGTTTACCAAACAAAAATGTGTAGCTCTTTCTATTCAAAATATGTGTTCCTTTCTGACTCCATCAAATGCAATTTTAAAACATTAATTCCGTATACTCTCACCGCCGCGTATTCGAATTTCACTGGGAGCTCGACTTGTGAGAATGTGTCGATTCTTACGGATGACGGGAGGTATACAGTACTGATTCTACCCAAGAATAAGGTTAAAGGGGGTGGTCTGCCTCAACCACAAAAAAGACATCGCAAAAAGTATGCTGAAAATGACCAAAAATACACGAACAAACTAACTTTTCTAATATGTTCAAATTCAATCTCTTATTTTGATTAATGCAAAACTGTCATTTTTTTCAATAAATAAAAGGATCCTTTCATTGAAATGAATACGGATATGCAAATAATAATACAAGACAAGAACAACATTTAATTTGTATTTCACTAAATATAATCCGATTAAAATGATTTGCGACAAAAAAAAATTCATTTTCATCATGTGACGTTTCATTGTAATACTACGTTTGACAGAATATAGACGGTATTTCTTATGTCTAAAGAAAGTATTCTATATGTGACATTAACAAAGGTGCATACCGTAGTAAGGTTTTATCATCGGAAATGTATTAGTCCATGCCTTATACTTCTCAATGACGTCACCAAGGTCTGCAATAAGGATCGACTCATCATGTCCCTTGTAAGTAAAATATAAAAGTATAAATGTATAATCCTCAAGTTGTATCCTTATTCGACGTACAGTATGTAGTTTTCTTTCAGCTGTTATGCAGATGAATGCATACATGTAAAGAAAAATCTAACATTCGAGAAATGTTCCGATTCATGATAAAAATTGTCATATTCCTCAACAAAAGAGATCCCGCCTTAATTCCATTTAGCGATGGGAAAGCTTATATTATCAGGACTTTATAATGGAAATTTCGACAATTATTTGTTTACCTTTTTATTAACATGTCACGCCTATTTCATGTTGAAAATTTGGCCAAGATTTGATTATGCGATATAACACAATATACATTTTGTAATAAATATGGGATGTCCATTTTACAAATACATCGTTGTGCAAGCAAACGTTTCTTCAATTTATAAAAGTTAAAACAATATTCTTACAATGTACAATGCCTTAAACTGAACTTAAACTGAACATTCAAAAAGTCTCTTTTTTCTACATGTATAATTTCACTATCACTCGTCTGTTAAAGATGTATACAGTTTACTCTACAACGTGTGTGTAAATTTGCAATATCAGTTGACGAAATGTGTAATTTGTGAAGAGAAAAATAAGAAAAAAGATAACATGTTTGATAAATATGTTAAGAAATGCGTATATCACCAAACAGCATGTCTCGAAGTAAAACTGTCAAGGGTTCAAGATAAGAACACTGAACATTACCATAGCATCATTGGCAGCGGTCCTTTCTTGAACAATTTCTCGGTTGGTTTTAACTGATGTAAGTAACTCAACACATGTCGATCTCCCGCTTTCCGATGCCATTTTCGTATGTACTTAGTATCGCAATACAGTTATATGATCTACAATAACATAACGGTAATAAGAAAACATTGTCCTACAGAAATTGTTTTAACCCAGATGCAATGGAGTCTGCAGGAGAGTCATGTCAAAACGATAGTTTTTGTTGACCCAGTCGGTCTTCGACAAGGGGCAGCAAGGGTGTAGGGTTTCATAACAGTATAACAGCAAATTGAATTTGATGATAACATACTAACAATGAGGTAAAAACGCTTAAAACTCCTTACATGTACACTGATATAAGAAGACGTGTACATTATTTGATAAAGAATGGTGAAATAAGAAGAAAAACAAATATGAACAGCTTTAACCAGCCGGGCAAAACCCAGAACTGGAGCGTCGAATTAGTTACCAACTCATAATTCATTTTACGCACATTCAATCACAGGTATTCTAAGAACCCGTTGATAAACCTACTTGTAATCGGCACATATAGAGTTTTGATGAACGGTTGTGTAGTGTAATGTTATTGTAATTTGGCGGGATAGCTACATAGACAGTGTGTATAATATATACACAGCTAGCTTGTGTGTTGAATCTCACAAACGACGAGTACTGAAAGTTAACCTTATATTGTAGCATGGTCACTGAAATTCCCTTTATCTTTATATTTTCACAGGTTTAAATCGTTTAATTGAAAATAACATCTGTCAGAATAAATCGTACAACCCCTAAGTACCGAAAGTTAACCTAATAATATCTACACCTAACAACAATCTTACAGTCGCTAAATACTGACAGTTAACTTACCTGAACACACTGCCTTGGAGTCCTGTGAATGGTGTGTGTATAGATTTCTTCAAGATAAGGTCAAAGGTCGGTTAGATAATACAACACGGCATATAATTAAACATGTCATCTGTTTAAACAGAACAGAACATATATTTTATTTCGACGGACAATGTCAATAATACTTGTAAACCCTATTGGTTATTTAATGCATCATCTCTTATTTTAAAGGCTTTCTTACAAAACATTGCTAGTTTTATCAGTAGTGATTTTTTTTCTGAATTTAAAAGATTAAAAAACTTAAACATATTTGGGCGGTTTGTAAAATATGCTGGAATGTGGGATTTTCTCAAATCATGATAATAAGCTAAAAAGGAAAAGAACATTCCGGGTACCCTCTCTGTTAACATGGTATTTAGGGGGTCGCAGTCCACTTGGAGTGGGTGGGCCAGTCCACTTGGAGTGGGTGGGGAGTGGTGAAAAATAAAAACACAATTTCTCAAAAATGTGCAAATTGGTGAGAACAATTTCTGCATATTTCCTTATATTGCATTATAATAAGTGAATTGCTGTAGGTTATTTGTAAATAAGTTAACAGGTTAGGAAAAAATATTACCTTTTACAACTTCATTCCATATGCGTCCAAACAGTCAATTATTATTATTTTATTCTAAACGCAAATACACTATTATATAGTGCATTCATCTGTGAACAATATCTTGAGTAGAAATAATCCATGAAAGTTGTTACACTTTGAAATCCTTATTTCTATGACCACCGTGATCCGCTTTATTTGACAGTAAAAGCTGAAATGTACAAGCACGTGGACGTGGTCATACAATTGGTGAAAACAAAAGTGGAATTAACATCTGGTATGCAAATGTTCAAAGATGAATATTTGCCATTTTACACAGTTTAACGTTTCAACATTGTGTCTGGTTTACAGAATACAAATACATAGTACTAACAAGGTACGAAACATGTTCGATGCGAATTCACAACTGTCAACACATTGGGATTTGTTCTACTAGGGAACAAATACTAGTTATTTCAGGGGGTGGAAATCAGCGATTATTATGAACGTGTAATTCTAACGCATAACCTCTCTGCAGTGACCGCTATTTTTGTAAGTATCGATCTGTTTTGTGTTCTGAAAATCGGTATTTAATTGTTATCTCCAAACTACTTGTTGATAATACGCATCAAATATAAATGCTGAATGCTTGTTACATGTCGGTATACCCTGCTTATGTTCGCAATGGCCGTATTGTGCTACGATGTTGACAGATTAGGAATTCTCAATCGGACAATGCAAAAGGAACGACAACTCTGGTTATTGATTGGAATTTGGAGTCGTGCAGGTTTGCCAAGGCTGTGAACTTATTTAGACATATCAAATTATACGTATGTGTAACATTATGTTTAAATAATATCCGACAGGTATTTAAGTGTATATAATAACACAGTTTCGAAACGAAAGTGTTTATTTCGATTATTCTGTCATAACCTAACAGAAGTATGCCACTGTATGTGCAATTGCTTTTAAATGAAAGTTGATTCCAGCTATTATTTTGTCATTTCTGTATCGAAAAGAAGTCGACAATATTACAATGTTGTATTAAAGGAAAGTGTGGATGTCAATGGTTGGGTCATAGCCTAACATAATTCTTTCCAAGTTAGCTGTACATTTTTACAATTCATGGCTTTCACATGACATCATCAAAATAAATTGACCAATCAGTAATCAATAAAATAAAACACCTCCACATTCTGGTAGTGGGTAAACTCGGTGTTTATCGTTGGTGCACAACTGAATTTAGCCCTTTATAAAACAAGTTTATAGTGATAATTATATTAAAAGCTTTATTTTTTGTGTACATCTATGAATCTTCTTTTGGTGTTGTCGATTTTAAAACAGCAATATGAAAACATTTAATTTAAATCATGATCTAATGTTTTCATTTTTCATATAGAGTTTGAGGATAAAGTCCGAGTAAACCCCTTTATTTTCACCTACTGAATATCTCAACCTACCGGAAGTTG
Source organism: Cyrtodaria siliqua (assembly GCA_037043455.1). Lineage (NCBI taxonomy): Eukaryota > Metazoa > Mollusca > Bivalvia > Adapedonta > Hiatellidae > Cyrtodaria > Cyrtodaria siliqua. Next base: position 97,562 of record JAWPHD010005973.1, read on the forward strand.
ACCAGATGTGAAAGTTATGAATTGGAAATCACGGTATTTAAATGCTATCTCGAAACCAATTGTTAATACGCATCAAGTGTTATTGAATGTAGTGTTATTGAATGTGTGTGTCGATGGGCACATCGATTTCTTTTACATCATTCATCCAGGATGTTTTGGTCTTATCGTATATGCACATTTAATTTAGATGACTAATATAATAATAAGAATAAAAAGTAAATAAAATAACGTTGTATATGCATTTGTAAACTACTAAATGTGTTTGTTTTATCGTTGATAAAGCGGCCGGGACATGCTGGATGGTGGATGACCTTGCCAAGGCGGCGATATAACTTAGTCAGTCCTAGAAAAATATTATAGTAACACTTATCTTTAAATAATGTACGAGAGGTAGGTGTAATATTTGAGTAAGAATTTGATGTGTAATATTTGAGTAAGAACTTCCATTTGTCTGAAATAGCCTAACATAAGTATGGCATTATATAGGGTGGCATTGCAAGCGCAAGGCTATCGCGTCAGAATATTGCAATGTGTTGATGTCGATTTCTGGGACATAGCCTAACATTATTCTAAAAAACAAAAACTACATATATAATGTTCTGTTATTGCATATTAAATTTAGTCAATTTATTGAAGCTCACAACAGTATTAAGGATTCATAGGCGGGTATTATCTAAAAAAAAATATAAAAAAATTAAATATATCTATATATATATAATCAATAAACAATAAAAAAATAAAATTAAAATAATGAAAAATAAAACAAAATATATAAACCTTATTCTGTCTTACTGGAGTAGCATCATTAAACCATTTGCCACTGTTTTCAGATCATGCCAAAAAAAAAAAAAAAAAAAAAGTATCGAAAAGTCTGTATGCTCGGGGGAGAGGGACAACAAAAATGCAAGATAGAGTGGATCTGAAGATAATGGTTCTAACGGCACTCTAGCACTTTTGACCAAGTAACATTGGTCCCGTGGCATTACTGGGAACAATGGACATTAAATCTGCATTTAAACGGTTGCAAATCAATTTTCATAGCTTTTGAGTTGTTGAGTTATAAGATATTTTATAGTTGTAATCAATATCATAGTGAGCAAATATTCTTTTTATATTGTGCTTTAATTTCTGTATTTGCTTTACCTTCACAGGGCTAAATTTCAGGGTCAAACATGTTTTTGTTTAGATAAATTTGTCAGGTGTTTTTCTTTTTAGCAATTTATTTCAGTAAACAGTTTTGCCGAAAATACAGTCTTAAGAGCCCAAGATTTATGTAAAGCCACTCGCTTTACAGCGTTATGTCGTGGTATCTCAAGAGTTTGTGGGAAAATGAGTAATCGTGTGATCATGGGAGGTCAACCAGGATCAGAATGTGCAAGGCGAAGACGCAGACTGCGAGTGTAGTAGCCAACTGGTTTCGCAAATTTGTGGATAAATGAACAGATGTCTCAACGCTAAGGGAACAGGGCTCATTTTTAAACACTTAATTATGGTTTTTAATTCAATTAAACACTACAGCAACAACAACAGATAACAACAACAAAGAACATACATTCTTTCTATTAACTTTAGAGAAATATGCTTTTTCTACAGTGGGTGTCGGCAACTGGCCTAGAATTAAAGTGATTTGAATTGGGTTTTAAGGCGCACCAACACATAAAAGGTTATATGGCGCCTAACAGGAATGAATTAAAGTGAACCAAATTCTTAGTGTGTGCAAAGTGGTGCGCTTTTTGTTGTCGCAGTTATAACAAACCGGTATAAATTGTCCCCTTTTTACACTTGGAGTATGCAAATGCATGAATGTTGGTTAATGAATATACTAACTTTACACCAGGAGTCTGAAATGGCTGAAAACGGTATATACTACCCGTTATGTTATTTTACACCAAGAGTGTGAGAATGTCGTTGAGCATGTAATTAATATGTCGCCAGGACTTAGATATCTCCGCCCTAGTGTTTATGTCGAACTGTATTGACAATAGGTTATAATACAACTGCATGTGGTTATTATTGACAACTGGCGGTGTGTTGGTTGCAGGTCTATGCTATTTTTCTTTTGTCAAATTGATAGATATATGTCACAGTCAAATTGATAGATATATGTCACAGTTTGTTTTGCTTATTACAGATATTTTTCTACTTACTGTTGTGTCTGCTGCTGCTATAACGGTATAAATGTCCTAAATTTGTTCGTCTATCGGTCAGCGTTACACATTTATTCTGTTTGCGTGCAATGATGTTTTCATTCAGTGGCTGTTGTTTTTATACAGAGTGGTGGCTGATGCTGTTTTAATTATAATTAGATCTCTCTGTTATAGGTTATTTTACGCCATACCTTGCACTTCAGTTTGTCACCATCACGATGTCGAAAGGCCAATCAACAATGTTCCTATGTCGAATAACTGGGTATCGAACATGCGGTTGCGAGACGTACCATAGAGACCTTCAGTAGTTGGTATCATATGTTAAGCTCTCCGTTTTACAATTTGCTAGTATAAATGTTAGCCAGGAACAAACATTTAGACCTGGTTTATGAACTAAGTTAATTGCAGACCAGACTCGTACTATGAACGCCAAAGTGAATATGTCACACGGAACTGTATACAATTGGGCTCCTGCCGTTTTTGATCGAAGCGTTTATGGACATTTAGTTTTCTATTGTAAATGTCATCAAAGTAGGCCTATAACACTATTGTAATGAATTTGGAAATATATAATGAACTGTTTAATTTCTTGCCAATGAATGTATATAGTGGCATTTCATTGTTCAGGAACAAGGAAGTAGATGATGCTTTGTTGCCTGGTAATTTGTATTTCTATTAAGGATGATAAATAGTGGGGCTGCCCAAGCATTATTTTAACTTGAGGCTTTTAAATTAATCCTAATGAAGCAAAAGTCGAGGTTTTTCATGTTCAATATTGAAATTTTATAACAGTTTTAAGACAATGCTGTATTGGGATGATGTACAATTATTATCAAGGCAAGCCTTGTTTGTGAATGGTTTACAACAAGAAATTCAATTTTTTATAAGTTAAATTGAAGAAATTATACATTCAACATTTAAGATTGGCTGTGGCTTTGCAATCATATAGATAATTTTTATATTTACCCTATTTGGGTTATATTAGCTCTCCGTAGCTATAAATTATGACGAAATTGAAGTATGTCTGTTATACCTCTTTGGAGGATTTTTGGTTGATTTTTAAAGTTTATTGATTTTGTTTATGTATATGACATAACACAATCGCTTCATTGGTTGAAGTACGTCTGTCATACCTCTTTGGAGGTTTTTATTATCTAAGCTGTGTTCCGCTTTCCCCATGTCTGGCGGTGCCACGCGGCGAGTGGCATGACACTATCGCTTCATTGGTTGAAGTATATCTGTTATACCTCTTTGGAGGTTTTTTGATTTTGTTTATGTATATGACATGACACAATCGCTTCATTGGCTGAAGTACGTATGTTATACCTCTTTGGAGGTTTTTTGTTTATGTATATGACATGACATAATCGCTTCATTGGTTGAAGTACGTCTGTCATACCTCTTTGGAGGTTTTTTATTATCTACGCTGTGTTCCGCTTCCCCCATGTTTGGCGGTGCCACGCGGCATGTGGCATACACATGCCGAGTGGCATGTGGCGGTATTTCGCGGACACAGCATAGTGTAGTTAAAATATTCTAAGAACTTTGTTATTTTCTATGCAAGAAGTTTTTAATTTTAAGACTTGTCTTTGTGAACATCTGTTCCCAGGGTTTACACTGTACAGTAGTCAGTTACAATTTAAACTTAGTTTGGAGTCTTTGTGAACATCTGTTCCCAGGGTTTACACTGTACAGTGGTCAGTTACAATTTAAATTTAGTTTGGACTATGAACATTGGATTTACCTGAAATGTTCCAATTTGATTAACTACACATTTTATTTTACACTATATATTGTTGAAGCCATGGCCAGCTTATTCCAATAAATATAAACTAGTAACATTTTGTTTTATTTGTAACCCATCTTAAATAATGGGATTTGTTCTACTAGGGAACAAATACTAGTTATTTCAGGGGGTGGAAATCAGCGATTATTATGAACGTGTAATTCTAACGCATAACCTCTCTGCAGTGACCGCTATTTTTGTAAGTATCGATCTGTTTTTGTGTTCTGAAAATCGGTATTTAATTGTTATCTCCAAACTAACCCACCCACCCTCCCCTGTGTTTGTTGTATTTGAATTGTATTTGGTACCAGTGTCTTTGGTTTGTCGTGTATATATTTCAGTGAAAAGCATGAGGAGATGAGATGCCTCGTGGTCTGTCGTCGTCGTCATGGCTCCATCCGAATCTCGTCTGCGGTGGCATACATTGGTGCAATCTTTGGGGATACAGCTACAAGACGTTTTCAAATACTACTTTTGACGGTGCAAGACTTTGTGGTATCGATGCATGAGGAGATGTGATGACTAGTGGTCGGTCGTCGTCGTCATGGCTTCATCCGGATCTCGTTTGCGGTGGATCACATTGGTGCAATCCTACAAGGAGTTTTCAAATACTACTATTGACTGTGCAAGACGTTGTGGTATCGGAACGTGAAGAACTTTAAAATCGTCTATGAACTTTGTGTCGCGGTATTTCGCGGACACAGCATAGTGTAGTTAAAATATTCTAAGAACTTTGTTATTTTCTATGCAAGAAGTTTTTAATTTTAAGACTTGTCTTTGTGAACATCTGTTCCCAGGGTTTACACTGTACAGTAGTCAGTTACAATTTAAACTTAGTTTGGAGTCTTTGTGAACATCTGTTCCCAGGGTTTACACTGTACAGTGGTCAGTTACAATTTAAATTTAGTTTGGACTATGAACATTGGATTTACCTGAAATGTTCCAATTTGATTAACTACACATTTTATTTTACACTATATATTGTTGAAGCCATGGCCAGCTTATTCCAATAAATATAAACTAGTAACATTTTGTTTTATTTGTAACCCATCTTAAATAATTATACGCGCAAAAGAGACAATACAATCATGCTGGACCGGAGTTATTGTGCGTATCAATACAGTATGAATAGAAACACATAATATACATGTTAAGTACTAAACTTACAATATGGTGTCTTCATTAAAAACATTTTTTTTTCTCAGAGTTGAACTGTGTCCACAATGTTTGCAAACGGCGTATTGTATTCAGGGGAAGTAATTCATAAACATGAAACGACACAGACTCACATCTAGATAACCTTGTTTTATTGATCATTTTAGATATAACAATAATCACTAAACACATATGTATCTGTTTAGACACACTATTTCTACCCATTTTATGAATATCTAAAAGTGATGCAACTTAAGGTGTGTAATAGTGTTACACTTCATAAAACAGACAGTATTTGTGTATACTACTGTATTATACTTCATCAAACCGACAATATGTGTGTATAATACTGTAGAATACTGTATAATACTGACAATTTGTATGTACAAGCATGTGTTACACTTGGATGTATTATAATGTATTATACTTACATGTAATAAAACTTACAGATGTATAATACAATAATGTGTGACACTTCATAAAACTGAGTGTATATGTATATTATTCACGCATGCATACATCGACATTCCTTTTCATCTATCAATGCGTGTTCTAATTTATAACCTGACCTAGCTTATATCAATAATACCACGCACCCTGCAAAATGGATACGTCATACTACTTTTATTGGTAAGTAAAGTGTATTTCACCGCTGGTCGACATATAAATAGGTCATGTTGTGCGCGAAAAATATATAGGTAAACAATCCTCAAATAAATAAGGGATGTGATAAAACATTAGAACAGTAAAGCTTTCATTAAGAACCGATAGGCTTCAGATCTAATAATAAATGAAGGTGCTGTAGTATTCACAAGGCTGATTTTTTTAAATAATTTCAGGTGTTCCTGGTCCGATATACTAGCTGGTTTCCGAATTTGCTTTAGCTTTTATTGATATTGCCAATCTGGCTAAATTTGATAAAAAAATCAAATAATAAATAAAGGTGCTAGAGTGTTCACACGGCAGGATATGTTTTTTGTCAGCAAAACAAGAACCATAACTCTGGTGTTACTAATCCGTTCGAGTTTTCATTAATAATAACAATCTCACCAAATTTGGTCATGATAAAATAGAGACACTCTACTGGCTAACAACGGCTCTTATTACAACGGGTGAAATGAGAGGGGTAGGGTGTCCACTCTGATATGATCGGATTTAAAACGCGTCAGAGCTTAAATTGATATCAATAATCTGCCAAATTTGGTGAAGATCAGATGAATAAAATGAAGGTGCTGGAGCTCCCTTTGAAGTACGTTCCGGACGCATTTAAATAATTGAAGGACATAACTCTTGCTTTACTAATTTGATTTATGCGTAGCGTGTTCACACGGCACATTATCGCATTTTTACATATATCAAAGGTCATAACTTTGGTATTACTTAATCAATATCTTATCTGCCTTGTTGGTTAGCATTTCGTTAGAATATTGCACAATAATTTATAACCGATGGAGAGTAATTTATAACCGAAAGAGAGTCCCTATGAAGAAAAATATAGCAATTTTAAATAATTGAAGGCCATAACTCTGGTTTTACTAATTTGATACAGCTGTGTTTCGAACGTTCAATGTATCGCATTTTTAAATAAATCAAAGGCCATAACTTTGGTGTATATCTGGTTTTCAAAAGTGTTCCAACTTGCATTGATATCAACAATCTGGCTGAGTTTGCTAAAGAGCAAGAACAAAATGAATTTGCTAGAGTTCACAAAGCAGAATATGGCATTTTTCAATAATTTAAAAGCCATAACTCTGATGTTCCTATTTTGTTTTTCGAATGTATACAAGCTTTTATTAATATCAAAAAATCTGGCAAACGTTTGGTAAATTCAAATACCTAATGAAGGTACTGGAGTGTTCACAAGGCATTTTTTCAATAAATCAACTGGTCATAACTATGGTGTTACTATTCTGATCTGACTGATTTTTCCAACTTCTTCGAGCTGTCATTGATATTATCAACCTGGCCAAATTTGGCAAAGATCATATCATAAATAAAGATGCTAGAGTGTTCACAATGCAGAAAATGGCACTTTTAAGTAAAACAAGGACCATAACTCTGGTGTTACTAATCTGATCTGGCTTGTTTGCGAACTTGTCCTAGTTTTCATTGATATTTACAATTGGGTTAACCTTGGTAATGATAAAAAAGACGCCTATATGGGTCTGTGGTAACAGGTGAGGATGAGGGTTGGGTCTGCTCTGATCCGGCTAGGTTTCAGATTTCATACGTGTTCGAGCTTTCATTGATATCATCAATCTGGCCAAGTTTGGTGAAGGTCAGATGAAAAATGAAGGTGCTGAAATGATAATAAAGCAAAATATAACATTTTTAAATAATTCAAGGGCCATAACTCTGCTGTTACTAATTTGATGTTGTTGGTTTTCAAACTCGACAGAGCGTCCATTCATTTTTTTTCCAAGTTTGGTAAAGATCAGATAACAATAAAGGTGCTGGAGTGTTCACAAGGCACATTTATGGCATTTTTAAATAAATCAAGGGACATAACTCTGGTGTTACCAATCCGACATAGCTGTTGTTCAAACTTGTTCCAACTTTCATTGATATCAACAATCTGGCTATGTTTGGTAAAATGAGTTTGCTAGTGTTCAAAAAGCAGAATTTTCAATAAATAAAGGGCCATAATTCTGGTGTCACTAATCCGATATTGCTGGTTTTCAAACTTGCCCGAGCTTTCAATATTATCAACAATCTGGCCAAGTTTGGTGAATATTAAGTACAAAATGCAGTTGCTAGAGTGTTCAAAATATGGTAAAATTGAGTTTTTCCGGTCTTCGACACAATTTTTAATAACACATGATTCTCAATAAAACCGAGTCTGCTACTTTTATCTCTTGTGTGTGTTTGTTGCTTCCAAGGGATCCCTTTTTCAGTATTTATTGACATTCACACTAGCGTTTGTTTTCAGAAGTGATGTGTGGCGGCCGTAACAAGTCGCCCCGACTACAAATCAGTAGTGTTATTACTTACTGGTCCTTTGGGATCATCAAGCCCGATATTTGTGGCTATAAAGTAGAATATCGCTTAAGCCGATGCAGGGAGTAAGTATACTCCCTGGCCGATGCTAGGAGGCGTGAGAGGGGTTGCACTTTACATTACATGAACAGACTCAATAAAACCGAATCTGCTACTTGTATCTCTTGTTTGTGTTTGTTGCTTCTAAGGGATCCCTTTTTCAGTATTTATTGACATTCACACTAGCGTTTGTTTAGTGCTGTGTGGCGGCCGTAACAAGTCGCCCCGACTATAAACACAGTAGTGTTATTACTTACTGGTCCTTTGGGATCATCAAGCCCGATATTTGTGGCTATAAAGTAGAATATCGCTTAAGCCGGTGCTAGGAGGCATGAGAGGAGTTGCACTTTACATTACCTGACCAGACTCAATAAAACTGAGTCTGCTACGTTTATCTCTTGTTTGTATTTGTTGCATCCAAGGGATCCCCTTTTCAGTATTTATGAGCCCCCCCCCCCCCCCTCCCCCCCCCCCCCCCCCCCCCCGAGTACTGAATACTCCTTATTTAAGAGACGGAGTACTGAATAATATTTAGCTCCGGACAAAAATTCTAAGTATACAATTACAAAGGGCAATAACTCTAATTTGAATGATGACCTAAAATACCTAAGAGCCGGGATCTGCTAGATGAATGAAGGCCCGATTATCAAAATTAGACCTTTATTTACATTTCATGATTTTTTTGTACATTTAATTGAAAATATTTGGTTTTAAAAATACATTTTATGAGTACTAAATACTAAATAGTGTGTTGTGCGAGTACTGCGTACCAGGCTCGTGCGTACTGAATACCGCCTAAAGCGCCCTGAGTACTGCGAAAGGGGTTGGGTCGGGTGGGGGGTTGGGGCGGCGGTGTGGGGGCCAGCCTCATTTATTGAAAGGGTTGTACAACGCAGGATCTTCCAAAATTCTGTGGTGACTTATTCATGTATGGCATAAAGCCTGAAACAGAAAACATACATGGGTGAGATCATACAGATAAACAAATTAAATGAATTGGGGTCTTACGTCCAATTTACATCATATTAAACATACACTGAACAAAATTTATAATACTCACTTTTGTATTTTAACTGATTTTCTTAGTTTAAATATATTTTAGAATAGTTGCGTGACTTGCAGGACACCTGTGTCCCGGTATCGCGCAGGCGTGGGGAGAGTTTCACCGAGCTGCTTCTACGGGCGGCGGAGTGACGGCGAGAACACGTACCCCTACCCCGAGACCCTAACGCTAGGGGCCCCGCTAACAGTCGCCGCGTGGCCATCCCTGACAAGTCTTTTGTTTTGACCAATATTGTGTAAAATATTTTTTGTTTTGTTTAAATCGTTACAACATCTTTAGAGATTTACCCTCCTTTTATATGAACATTAAATGTGCTGATAAAACTCATAGCATGAATCAAAGTCTGCTTAAAGATATACAATCCTAAAATTCGTATGAAATAATATAAAAAACACATAAAAGTTTGACCCATTTGTTGCAGATGTTCCGTCTATAATATAATGAAACATGGATACTCCTAAAACACCTCCCTTTTCGTTGAAGATGTTTTGAAATTCAAGTAACTGTAATTCAGCATTAACACTACCGATTTCGAAAAATTCTTTTGCAAACGCATTTGTAATGGTAATGCTAGTAAAACATGATTTCCAAATAATTTTAACTGGCATATTTTGGAACAAGGAATATTCGTAAATTCCTAAGTACCCAGTTCTATAAGTGTTATAATTATTTCGAAGAAAATACATCGGCTTGAAAGCTTTAAAATGTGTTCATGCTATTAGAGCTCGATATTTCGAAGTTCAACTATATAAGTTTATGTAAAACATGTAAAATCTCCATAGTAACAAACTTTGGAACCCCGGGCCACAGCTATTTTTAACCCTGGGAACTTTGTTTGTATAACTTTTGCAGAACTTTTGCAGTCTAGGAGTTGGCAATCATTTATAAAACAAAATCTGTTCAGCGGTTCTTGAAAAGAAGATTTTTAAGGTTTTGACCATATGTGGTAATGGCGGTCATCTTGGATGTCGAATTGACGTAATTTGTATAATTTAGAAGGCACTGACCTCAGAATCATCCGCGTGAAATTTGGTCAGAATTGGCCGTGCAGTTTCTGAGATGTTGTTCACCCCCCCCCCCCCCCCGCCCCCGCCCCCCCCCCCCCCCACACACTCCTCCCCCACTCTGCACTTCCTGTAATCTTAGTTAGTGCGCACGAGCTATTTTGCCACCTGTGGTAGTGATACCGCTCCTCATTGAGCATCGATACGCCCTCAACATCTAGAATCTATAAAATCTCCCAACTGAGTATTGATTCCCCTCGATTGAGTATTGAATTGATAACCCCTCCCCAATGAGTACTGATACCCGTTCCCATTTAGTATTGACACCCAGTTCCACATTGAGTATCTATAATACCTCTCCATTGAGTATTGATACAAGTACCCCTCCACATTGAGTATCGAATGGGTATCAATATTCGATGGAGAGATTTTATAAGTACTCACTGTGGACAGTGGAGAGAGCTATCACTATTTAATGGGGAGGGCATCAATGTGATGGAGGTATCAATACTCAATGGAGAGGGTTATCAAAACTCAATAGCGTCGGGTATCAGTACTGATCGATGCTAAAGTGGAATTAGTACCAATACTCAATAGCGATGGCGTATCAATACTCAATGGGGAGGATGTATCAAAATTCCGTCGGGAGTGGGTATCAATACTTATTCGAGAGAGGGATCCATTTTAGTGAGGAGTGTTTATTATTACTCAATCGGGAGGGGTATCAATACTTAGTGAGGAGGGGGTATCAATACTCAGTCGGGAGAGGTTATCAATACTTATTCCAGAGGGGTATCCATACTCATTTATAAGGGTGTATTAATACTCAAACGGGAGGGGATATCAAAACACAATCTGAAGAGAATACCAATTATCTAGTATCAATACTCAATGGGGAGGATGAATGAATGCTCAATGAGGAGAGGTTATCATCAAACAGATGGCGTTCAGGTCACCATTGGCTAATTACCTCGTGGCCACGATTCGCTATTTCGCGCACATGATTTTTGTGCGTATGAATTATTTCGCTCTCAAAAGAAAAAATTCAAGGGAAAATCGGGAATATCGTTTTACGAGTTACATTCATTCAAATCTCGGTCATTTATTATTACAAAACTCGTCTTCTTATCCACTTCATCAACAAACGAAAAAGTCTTGAATTCCTAAAGACATCATAAATATAAAGAAGGTATGTTGTCCTATCCATATGGGGAAAAAACAATTCTACAGTGCAACAGTTTATAAAAAAAAACAGGGACTGACCACTCTGGAGCCAAACGTGATACTAATAAAAGAACATTTATGGTTGGATGAGGGTAAGTCGGTACGCTGACATTTAGTTAGGAAGAGAGAGTGAAGATGTGAAAAAGATATGAAAAAACCCTACCTCAAAACCTAAAACCTAAAATAGATACTGCAGGATACAGTATAAAGCAACTCCAAAGCTAATAAAAACTATGAATAAGGCTAAAATAAATGTAGAGATTTTGATGAAGGGAAGTAACAATAGTACTAATAGTAGAACTTTGCTGGTTGGATGAAGGTAACATTATACGCTGACATTTATGATGAGTTATGAAGACAGAGTGAATAACCCGACCTCAAATCCTCAGACATAGAATCGATACTGTAGGATACAGTATAAAGCAACTCCAAAGCTGTAAATAAGGCTAAAAAATAAATGGAGACATTTGGATCATGGGATGTAATAAAAACATTCTCAGAGTATGTGTGTACATATACATGTATATATCCTGTTAGATGTATCTAGTCCCTTTTGTTGATTCCTACTGGATGGTTTGTGTTTAAGTGTCTTATCCAGTACGTTTTACGCAATTTACGTTATGCGTCGATCCAATTTGGACTGTGTTTTCAATGCATGTCAGAGACAAATCGTTGAACGTGTGGCGTGACAACAGTGTCACACCTCATAATACCACTTCTCAGCCGGATCAGGCACCACATACGAATAATTCTATGAGCATACAGTCAGCCAGATAGTCAACCAGCCATAAACACCACACAGAAACTGAGAGATATAAGCAATTTAAACTTTGAAGTGACTGGCAACCACCCAGACAGTCAGATAAACTCGAAGCGTTCATTCAAAATATAGAGGCAGATATCCCAGCATTCCAACCACCTAACTCACACCATCAGAACATATCAAGAGCAGGAAATATTGCACTCAACTCACTGAAAAAGAGAATATATATCATAATCAAAAGGTTCAGGAGTGGTCGTTATGGACAGAGACCAGTATATCTCTGAAGCGGAAAGACAATTGAATGACTCGACCTACTACACGCCTTTTGACCATGACCCAACTTTAGAGTTTGCTGCCGACGTGAACAATGTTGTAACATAACTGTTTGAACAAGCTCATATTAGTCAGACCAATATGGATTACCTCTTAGTTCCTAATCCAAAAGCAGACAGATTTTATCTTTTACCAAAAATTCACAAACCAGGTAATCCCGGTCGCCCAATTGTATCGTCAAATGATCATCCCACAGAAAAAATATCAGAATGTATAGACTTTCACCTGAGACCCCATGTTGTATCTCTATCGCCATACATCAAAGACGTCACAGACTATCTTCGGAGACTAGAGAGTCCCGGAAAACACTCAATATTCCTCACAAAGAAGGTATTATGGCTTGTAAGGAGGCATGGGATCGTAGAGTTCATAAAGAGTCACATACCAGCATTCGTGTTAGGCTCCTCACGCTTATCATCAAGGGCAAAAATTTCGAATTTAATGGGAAAAACTACCTCAAGTTCAAGGCACCGCCATGGGGACAAAATGGCACCTTTATATGCCAATGTGTTCATGGACAGACTGGAAGGACAACTCCTCCTATCTGTACCACTGAAACGTGGTTACGTTTGATTTACGATGTTGATATGCAATGATGTCATGGTCCAGACACTTTACACGCCTTCTTAGTCAAGGTCAGTGCATTCCATCCCTCAATCAAATTCACAGCAGAGGTTTTCAATGAGAATGTAATTATTGTTGACCTCTACTCTAAACCCACGGACACACACCAGTACCTTCTGCGGCTAACAGTCGCCACCCTAAACACTGTTGCAAGAACAACAAGGAGAGGTTACTGCAAGACAGACATTGTCAATGCAATAGACAAAGAACGGAACTTCAACAGAAAAGAACTTCTTGAATACCAGTCGAAGCCAAACAGTTCAGAGGAAACATTACCTTTCGTGCTTACATATAATCCTGACATTCCTAATGTGCAACAGATTATTAATAAACACTGGTCACACATAGAGGAGTCAGAACGTCTCAACAAAATGCTGCCTAAAGAAAACATTATTGGGTACAGGAGACCTAAACGTCTCCGCGACATCCTTGTTGCAGCCAAGTTGAAACCCGACTTCAATACTCCACAGGACAGTCAGGCCCTTGCCATGCATCGAGATGCCAGACTTGTAAATACATGTCTCCCACAAACTATTTTTTATCTTCACTCGGTGCCAAAAACACAAAGAAAAAGTGTCACAAACTGCAAAGCCGCAAACGTCGTCTACTTAATGTCGTGCTTGATTTGCAAAAAAAAATAGTATATTGGTGAAACGAAGCAGGCGTTGAACCTCAGATTCAACCTCCATCGCTCCGATTGTAAATTACGTAGGTTTGCTAGGTCCACAGCGGCCGAACACTTCTGTTCAGAAGGCCACACGTTCAACGATTTGTCTCTGACATGCATTGAACACAATCCAAATTGGGCTGACGCAGAACGTAAATTGCATGAAACGTACTGGATAAACCGCTTAAACACAAAACATCCAGTAGGAATCAACAAAGGGGACTAGATACATCTTACAGAATATATAAATGTATACACACACTCTGAGAATGTTTTGTATTACTTCTCTTGATCTAAGTTCTCTATTTGTTTTTTAGCCTTATTCATAGTTTTAATTAGCTTTGGAGTTGCTTTTTTACTGTATCCTGCAGTATCGATTCTATGTCTGAGGTCGGATTATTCATTCTCTCTTCATAACTCATCATAAGTGTCAGCGTACAATTTTACCGTCATCCAGCCAGCAATGTCCTATTATTAGTACTATTGTTACTTCCATGATCAAAATCTCAATTTTCACTAAAAAAAAATATTTGTTTAGCCTAGTTCATAGTTTGTATTAGCTTTGGAGTTGCTTTATACTGTATCCTGTATCGATTTTAGGTTTTATGTCTTGACGTAGTGTTTTTCATATCTTTTTCACATCTCCAATCTCTCTTCATAACTAAATGTCAGCGTACTGTTTTACCCTCATCCAACCAGAAATGTTCGTTTATTGGTATCACATTTGGCTCCAGAGTGATCAGTCCCTACAACACTGCCAAACGATAAGTTGTTTTTTAAACAGTTTTATTTAAACAGCTTGAGGTTTTATAAACTGTAGCATCTATTAATTTATTCCTATTGTTTTCGTATCCCCTCGGGGATCCAGTGCTTTTTGAAAGGTATTTTGTAGATGTATGTATTTTCTCATTCTTATATATATATAACGTTTATTTATTACAATGCATATGACAATACTAGACGAACATATTCTGTTTCTTCCATTATTTGCTATTAATTTATAAGGTTCCAAGTGATCCTCAATGGCACAATTACGCCAAATATTAATAACGTATCAAGTGGAAAAATGTCCAGAATGCAGAATGTTGGTAGTACGTACGGTAACAAGCCACGGTTAAGCTAACTGACAGAAAATCACTAACAAAAAATGTTGATAAATGGAATTAAAACCAAACACAACAAGAAATTCGGTGAAGTGATATTCCCCGACGAAGTGTTAATTGTCTTCTGGGTAGACGCATGGACGTAAATTAAATAAAGAAATACAGACGAACGAATAAAAAGCTCAGGTGTTAGGTTCTGCAAGTCGTCTTGATGAGCTGAGTGTATGTGCCGATTTTTTTCAAAATCCCCCTATGCTTGTGAGAGTTATGCAGCGGATACGAAAATTGTAACGGACGGACCATCGCCCGGAACGGACGGACAACGCCAAAGCTACATCCCTATTCGTTGGATGATAATACAATAATAAAAGTAAATAAATGTTTGTTTGGGTTGAGTATTTGTGTATTTGTGTCAATTCCTTAGCGTTATGGAGAGAGAACGCAATATACCTTTTTGAAAGCACATATAAAATTATATGATCGTATGAAGGTACAGATCCGGGTGTCTGGTTCTGCACGTCGTCGCGATAAGACAGGTATTTGTGCCAATTTATTTTAAAATCCCCCCATGAATAGAAAATGTATGGTGCGGACATTTATGATGACGTTTATGACCTCAAGGTGTTGGGCTCTGCATGTCATCTTGATAAGATGAGTATATGTGCCAACTTATTTTAAAGTCCGTCCATGCATGTAAGAGTTATACAGCGGACACGAACATTGTAAGGGACGAAAGGACGGACGGACGAACGTACGGAAAACGCCAAAACTATATCCCTCGACTTCGTCAGGGGATAAAAACAAAAGAAAACTTATATATAACTAATTGGGGTGTGACGAAACCTCAGGGTTAGACATGTCGACACCGAAGTCATTAATGTTTTCCAATGTTCAATACGAATTCTCGGTTTAGTTTGAATGGTCAAGGTAATGCAAAACGAAAGACTCCGATTTAACCATGACATATAGCAAACCGTGAAAAGTTTCTGTCTTGACCCACCTCACTCACCCCCCCCCCCTCACCCCCCCCCCCCCACCCACCCACACACACCCATTCATATTCATTTTGCGTTTCTTATCATGATTTGTTAAAGAGTGTGCTATATATAGCTCTTATGTAAAATCTGCTAACCACATTTGAACAACATTGGTACATAACCATAAGCTAATGCTATATGCAATATATGAGAGCCCTGTACCTTGTGATTTCAGAAAAGACGATTTCTTCCGTTTTTTCCTGTATATACTTAAGGAAAAACGAAACGCAACTCCGGAATTTCTGCTACATAATATATATACTTCACACTCAATTCCACGTTATAGTGCTTAGAAATCCGAAGGTGTTGTGTAAACATAAAAAAAAGAAAGAAAGGATGCAGCTGGTTAACGAAAGGATAAAACTGTGTTGTTGTAGTTTTTAATCACAGTTCACTTTGTAACACAAAATTCGGAAATGTTGAAGTTCCGCTTTGAATCAGTACTGTATTTAATGTAAAGATATTGCAAAGGTTTACGTCCTAAGTTTGCCCACCTGTTTGAACCAAACGCGTATCTATCAATAATGAGACTTCAAGGGGAAACATTGGGTGCGTTAGGTGTTGTTGTAGTCCTTTTTCCAAAAGGAGAGGTCTAATGTAGCCAAGTACGGTTTGATTAACAACAGTATATTATACGTACGATATATAGCGAAAATTGCCAAGTTGCGTTTTTTTTATTCCTTTAGTATAGGAATAGTATAGGAAGCATCTCAAATTTGATAATTTTTTATTAACAAATAACTCGAATAACTTTGTGGGATAGCTATTTATAATAGGTATAATTTTACACTTTGTTTGTTTTCAAGACATAGTTCATTTTTAAAACACTAAAACCTAAACGCCTGAAAACAGGTGACTTTCGTTTTGGGGAAAAAAAACATTCAACGTTTTGGATATAGATAAGAAAATAATTGTTGTCTTTAAAATATAATAGATATTCACATTCCATAAACTATGAATCATATTAATTTTAATTTAAAAAAATGTGTAAAATGTCCTGACAACAAGCGCCAAAATAATCGTTGATAACTTCATTGAGGACGTTGTTGTGCCTGAACAATCTATCTGACACAATAGTTAAATTTAATTTAAAAACGATTTAATTAAAAAAATGTGAAAAACATGTCCCATGTATGTTTTAATGGAAAAGCCCTAAAATACATAGGTCATTATTATATTATAAAATGAAAAGGCTGTCCACTAATTCACAGGAACTATTATAGGTAGCCCTTTTGACTGGATGTATCCGTGTAACTCAGAAGCTGCTTTAGTTGGGGCGTCTCAGCTCATTCCTGAATAAATAAATAATTTCATTTAGAGTCCAGTTTAAGTTACCTGTAAACTTCAACAGAATAATGTTCACTTTCATTACTGTTTGATAGTTAACAAAATGATTTTTATGTAGAAACGTGTATAATAAATATTTTATGTTACTTAAATGCTATATGGCTGTTACTAATTACTAGCCGCCATCTTGATTTAGTTGACATCAGTTTGTTTACACGTGAATATGTCGTCCTTCAATGAAATGTAACGTTATGTCTGTCATCCGATCAGAATGGGCTATTTTCATCTGAACCTTGTTATATTTATGACGGTATATACATATGTATACGTCGCAAATGTCAATGTTTAATGCATCGAAAAATTAGAATGCACTACATTCTTAAAGTGCGTGAATATTAGTATGAATGTCATTACGAGTATGAATGTCATTACGAGTATGAAGAGTATGAATGTCATTACGAGTATGAATGTCATTACGAATTCACATTCTTTGATACTTACAGTTCCATTAAACACTGTTTTTCTTTTACTTAATTCCAAAAAGATACTTTTTATAGCTCGTGGGTTGAATAAGAAGGTATATTCTAACACGACCTGCGAAGTCTTTCATATACACAAGGAAGAGAGACAACTGTATGTTATTCTACGATAAAATACAGCTGTTCCATTAATTCCCCGCGTATATTTCATCCGTTGGAAGTGTCACGTTTGCATACGGGGGCGCCCAATGGGACAGCCTGTTAACATAGCAGCCTGATTACCTTGACCTCCGAGATAATATATAGTGCCCCCCCCCCCCCCCCCCACACACACACACACCACAACAGCGTAAACAATAGGGTTATAGTTGTTTGGGGTGGGGGTGGGGCACTATATATTATCTCGGAGGTGTGTATTTATAATTTTTTAATTAATTATGTTTCATATAGTTGTATGCGGTAATTATTCACTTAATTCTTACCATAGAGACTGAAGACAAATGTAGTGTCTGTCTGGTTCCGGTATATTGTTAAAGCGACTGCCCCTTACGCTGAAATATGCGCCCGCATCTTTGATGTACAACCATTCGCCGACTTGCAGTTCTGGTAACAGAATAGTGTCCTTGATCAAATCGAAACTGTCACAAGTTGGTCCCCAAATACTACTCGTGTATGTAACATCGTTTGAGGAATCCTGTAAATGTATTGTCTTTGTTAATACTATCTTAAATTGTTTTAAAGAATCACCAATGAGTATTGTTAACTATGTTTCTCTCTGTGTTTTTTAACCATGGCGATGCCGATTCGTATTATTTTGCTAGCTCAAGAGTTATATTCATACATACATGAACATTTGTGTTTTATACTAATATTCCCTGTACATAATGCCTAGTGTGCAGGAGGATATAGCAGGGCGGGGTTTCCTCATGTGCACTGTCCGTTAAAGTCAGAATATGCTTATTGTTAACCTTAACGGAGATGATAGATATTTTGTGTCAAGTATTTGTGTATAAGATTACCGTCAAATTTGCATTAAGTCGCCTAATGTATCCAGCCATTAATAGAAACAACTCATTAGATACGTACGCTTCGTTAAAAAGGCACGCTGACTTTTTTAACTCTTGAAGTTACATAAACAAGATCTGTGCTATAAATAAACCATTTGGATCTGCACACTTCCTGTGGTGTGCTTAGCGTCGGCGCAGCGTGTAGGGTATACAGCGTAATTAGTACACAACTATATATTCGGCATAGCGTGTACAGTTTAATTTTTCAGTTGAATCGTTAGCGTAGTTCTCTAAGTTGTAAGGCTTCCGAGTGTTTCGTCAACTGTTTCAGTTTATGTTTTAATAATCATATTCTGACTTTAATATGGGTGACAGTAGAGTACGATTTGGTGGACTCTAGAACCTGATTTATACCCACAGTGACCTTTGTGCCGGCGGTACCACTATTGTCAACCGTGCTGTGATTATGGTATCGCATATGTTGCTCCTATTTTTTCTTGTGATTTTTGTCTGCTTTGAATATGTGTTTTGGGTGGACTGTGTTCTGTGAACGCTACATTTCTGCTTTATTTTGTTTAATACACGACATGTCACTTCCTTACCTTAACAGTTTCAATAGATATACTGGTCCATGGTGATTGGAAAACAAAGGCTAACGGTCCGTATACACCGTCATTAGCGTAGTACTTGTACGGGGCCTTTGCAGGTTTGGTATTACCAAAATCTGACTCGGCATCTATTAAAAATTGAAGGCAAAATAATAATAATTTTAATCAAATTATAATAATAAGTAGGTCAATATAGGTAATTTTTGTGCAAACAATCTGAATATGTATTGCTCAATCATTCATTACATGTTTCATATAATGATGGAATAAACACATTTTAACACACGTATATGAATGTGTGTGTGGTTTTTCTTTATTATAATTTTATTAACACATTAAGAAAACGCAACTTAAAATTGCCCTTTATAAAAAAAATATAATTGTGAATTGATGAGGTTTGCTGAGAGTGAGAGAATTAATCTGAGAGAAAGAATTATAAAAAAGCACACGGTCTATGGTTCAAACAGTATAGCTTCTGCTAACTATTAAGTCAGCATCATACTAAACATATCTACTTGTATCTCTTGTTTGTGTTTGTTTCTTTTCAGGGATCCTCTTTTCAGTATTTATTGACATTCACACTAGCGTTTGTTTAGTGCTGTGTGGCGGCCGTAAAATGTCGCACCGGCTAGAAATCAGTGGCGACATTACTTACTGGTCCTTTCGGATCATCAAGCCTAATATTTGTGGCTTTAAAGTAGAATATCGCCTAAGCCGGTGCTAGGAGGCATGAGAGGTGTTCACTTTGCATTACCTCTCATGGAAACCTAGTCTGCTACTTTTATCTCTTTTTTGTGCTTGTTGCTTCCAAGAGATCCCCTTTTCAATATTTATTTACACCCCTATCACCCCCTCCCCTCCTCTCACCCACACCCTGATCACTCCTACCCAATCCACCCTCCTCCCCCATGAGACAATGAGAAAATGAGAGATACGATCCTATAGAAACCACAGCGTCCAAACGCAATGACATCGTATGTCCGCACTGTACTACAAACAAGGAGCAATATTTAATTAATTATACAATAAAAAAGACAAAATACTAGTACAACAGAAAGGGTGGTGAAGACAGGGTTACCCACTTGGAACGGTCAGTAGGCAATAAGGCCTACAGGTTAGCTTGAATCGATTTTATGTGTTCACAATCCTCGCTATTATACTTTCATCAGCGTCCCAATAGACAAGACAGTGTAAACAAAACTACAACCCATCAAAAGGAATGCTCTAACATTAAAATCCACATACAGAGACACTAACTAAATGAAGGCCCTGTCCCAATTTGAGTAAACTGATTTTTGCACTTATTTTGCTTTTAGTAATGGGTTTTAAATCAGTCTATTTTCACGGCTGCCATTATATAACGACGTTTTTCATTGGACTAGAGGTCGAGCACGTCTTTATGAACCAAATGAATGAAAAGGACCGCATGGACGTTTATATAAGGCATGTTAAACAAATATCAAAAAATGATTTTATTCATTCCCTTCAGAACTTGCCACATTGACTAAATAGCTGTAAATGGAGAATATTTATTTGTATTCCCTTCAGAACATGCCGGCATTCTCTAATATGTTGTAAATTGAAAAATATTATTTTTCATTCCCTTCAGAACTTGAAACATTGAACGTGTCCATTTTTCAAAAAATGCAAAAAATGCGTAAATCACAAAGACGATCTGTGTCCACATTTCCAAAAACTTGATATTTTACCCCCAAAAAGTAATCCAAGCCCCTTTTTCTATGTATTTGTCCCCAAAGGAGACCCTTTCCCCGGAATATACCTTCCATGTGTCACATTATAACCACTTCTAAAATGTGGACACAGCTCTATAAGGCGGTGTGTCCACATTTTAAAAAAGACACTTTTCTTAGGAAAAACACTTTTTTTAAAATGTGGACACGGCTCTATAAGGCGGCGTGTCCACATTTTGAAAAATTATGTTTTTCCTTAGAAAAGTGCCTTTTTTTAAAATGTGGACACACCGCCTTATAGAGCCCTGTCCACATTTTAAAAAAGGATGTTTTTCCTAAGAAAAGTGTCTTTTTTTAAAATGTGGACACGGCTCTATAAGGCGGCGTGTCCACATTTTGAAAAAGTATGTTTTTCCTAAGAAAAGTGTCTTTTTTAAAATGTGAACACGGCTCTATAAGGCGACGTGTCCACATTTTGAAAAATTATGTTTTTCCTAAGAAAAGTGTCTTTTTTAAAATGTGGACACGGCTCTATAAGGCGGCGTGTCCACATTTTGAAAAATTATGTTTTTCCTAAGAAAAGTGTCTTTTTTAAAATGTGGACACGGCTGTATAATGCGACGTGTCCACATTTTGAAAAAGTATGTTTTTCCTAAGAAAAGTGTCTTTTTTTAAAATGTGCACACACCACCTTATTGAGCCGTGTCCACATTTAAAAAGTTTAATAATGTGACACATGGAAGGTATATTCTGGGGAAAGGGTCTCCTTTGGGGACAAATACATAGAAAAAGGGGCTTGGATTACTTTTTGGGGTTAAAATATCAAGTTTTTGGAAATGTGGACACAGATCATGTTGTTGAAATAGGCATTTTTGCCTGTTTTGGAAATGTGGACACAGATCATGTTGTTGAAATCGGCATTTTTGCCTGTTTTGGAAATGTGGACACGTAACATGATGATGAATTGCGGTGTTTTGGCCGTTTTTGAAATTGGCCTTACAGAGCCGTGTCCACATTTCGAAAAATTATGTTTTTCCTAAGAAAAGTGTATTTTTTTAACATGTGGACACGGCTCTATAAGGCGGTGTGTCCACATTTAAAAAAAGTATGTTTTCTTTACAAAATTGAGTTTTTGGAAATTTGGACACGCCACATTATAGAACCGTGTCCACATTTTAGAAGTTGTTATAATGTGATACATGGAAGGTATATTCCGGGGAAAGGGTCTCCTTTGGGGACACATACATAGAAAAAGGGGCTTGGATTACTTTTTGGGGGTAAAATATCAAGTTTTTGGAAATGTGGACACAGATCATGTTGTTGAAATAGGCATTTTTGCCTGTTTCGGAAATGTGGACACAGATCATGTTGTTGAAATAGGCAATTTTGCCTGTTTTGGAAATGTGGACACGTAAGGTGATGATGAATTGCGGTGTCTTGGCCGTTTTTAAAATCTGGTCAGTTTCACTGTTGCAAAACATGAAGGGAATGAAAATGAATTTATCCCAATTTATCCCAACAAATTGGAGGGAATGAATAACATAAAACCCTTAAATTCGCACAGATGTTTCGACAACAATTTGAAGGGAATGAAAAACATCTTGAACCCTTAAATTAGCACAGACGTTTCAACAAAAAAACTGAAGGGAATGAATAACGGAAATATAGCTCTTTTTGTTAAATGCTGCAAGTTCTGAAGAGAATAAAAAAATATGTATCCATTTACAGCTATTAAGTCAATGTTGCAAGTTCTGAAGGGAATGAAAAAAGAACATAAATTATCTATTTTAAAGGTTATTCTATCAGGGTTGCTGTATCTGAAGGGAATGAAAACTATTTTATACGGAAATAAATCTCTTTTTGTAGTTATATGGAAATATCAGAAAACACCACAGTAGTAAACGTTCGATGAATATTTCTACGAACCAGGTCTATGTCCTTGTGATGACACAATTGTAAAGGCATTTAATTTCATTCACACATAAAATTGTAGACTGCGTCCCTTTCTGAAGCGATATAGTTCATTCATCGAGTTTATGGTTCGTAAACCAGAATGTTGTCGCGCGCTTATTAGTTTAAATTTACCAATTAAAACGATTGTTGCATAATTCAGTAGGAACGCCAGCCCTATCGCGTAGGGATATTTATCAAACAAGGTCACGTGATAAAATCGATAACAAAATGACATTATCGGGAAAATTGTCACTGGTCAGATTTCTTCACCTCTTATTTATAAACTGTGATTATGACAAAACACAATCACAGATCGTTGTTAAAGTAATAATATTCACAAACTACATTGGTCGAACAGAATTGGTGTACACTTCGTGTAATTCCCATTAATAGTTAAAGGTATTTTTCAAAGGGATGAATTTAGGTTGTTTTAAGGTTTAAATTGCCAAAAATGCGCTTTTAAATCAAAATAGATTTATTTTGTCATTTTAGAAGCGAGAATAAAAACAAATGCATGTACGCGTAGATAAATCTTTCCTCTGTCCATATGCAAATTTTTAATGAAATCGGAGACAAGTACTTTTTTTTCCCCAAAATTAACTAACATGACCCACGGACTCAAAGACGGCATAATGCATATACATTTACAGACGCGACCGGGTACACAATAAATGAAATAATTCCATTATTTCAATACATATATTTCAAATGTATGTATCCATGCATTCCAGATTAAATTTCTGATCTATACATGCTTTTGGTTTATGCCGGAGTGCTCAGAATAGGTTTTAACAAACAAAATTGTAACGGTACGTCGGGAAAGGAAATGAGGATTGTGAAAATATATGTTGCAGTGCTAATTTTCTGAATCCGAAAAAAATGCAAAAAAAAAAAGTTTTAACAGCGAGAATGAATTTTTTTTCACGAAAGTGTTCATTGACATGTCTACTATTAAAACCCAAAATTTAAAGTCAATCAGAAAAAAGTACTTTTTTTCCCCAAAATTAACAAAGTACACCGTGTTCGCTAAAATATGAACAATCGCCTTTCGAAGTTAATGTACACGCGGGATATAAAACCATGAAATTGTGAAATCCTTTTTAAGAGATATATTGATTTCAACATTGTTCTGTATTTAATAAATTATTAGAGTAGAATGTTCACCGTTTTTCTCAAGGACACCATTACGGTAGTATCCCTGCAGCCCCGCCCCTCATTCCACCCCCACCACCCTCCATACCGTATTGATTAGGCTGCTAATGCGCAGTTTTAATCAAATTTGATTTATTTCATCATTTTAGAAGCGAGAGAAAAAAACAAAAGCATGTACGCGTAAATACATCTTTCCTCTGTAGATATGTAAAATATAAAAAAAATCGGAGGCAAGTACTTTTTCCCCCGAAAATTAACAAAGTACACCGTAATCGTTTAAATACGCCAAATCGACGTTCCAAATCGATCTTCGCACGGAATAAAATTGTGGAATTATGAATTCATTTATAAAGATAAATCGATTTCAGCATTGTTCAGTAGTTGTTATATTATTGATGTAGTATGTTAACAGTATTTATGAGAGCAACATTACGGTAGTATCCCTCCAACACCGTGGGTTTCCCCCCTCCAACCCGTACACACAATACGTTGTGTATTGCTGTGAATGCGCCTTTTATTCAAATCGATTTATTTCGTCATTTTAGAAGCGAGCATAATAACAAAATCATATAGATACATCTCTCCTCTGTATATATGTAGAATTTCAATAAACGGAGACAAGTACGAATTAAGTAACAGGACCGTCCGACCCAAAGACGGCAACATTCATATTCATTAAGGAAAGACGACCGGCTACAGAAACAATTAAATAATTTCGTTATGTAAACACATATATTTAAAATGTATGTGTTCATGTATTTAACACTAAATTTGTTATCTATACATGCTTTGGGTTTATGTCAGAGTGGCCAATTTATTTTTAACAAACAATGTTGCAACGGTATATCGGAAATTGAAATCATTTTGGCGGCAACATTCGTTGCAGAGTTAATTTTCGAAATCAGAAAAAGCGATAAACTAATATAACTTTAACAGGCAGAAAGAAGTATATTCTTTTAACTGTTCGTTTAAAACTGAGGGGGCGACTCGAGTTTTAAAGAAAGCAAGATTGGCATGTGTCCCTTTAACCAAGTAAATAAATGACTGACGAGTAACATACATGCTACTGTCGGTAACAAACATGATTATGTGTAGACTCGAAGTTTTCATAACATAAACGTGGAAATGACATTGTGTCAATGGAGCACTTTGCCAGATTTGTGGTGTTGTGAAACACTGTACGCGTGAATCCAAAAAGTGCGGGTCGTTTATATTTATAGGGCATATATAGTTATATATATATATATTTATATATATTATTCTTTTATATTTATATGGTCCCAGAACGCAGTCATACTCACTACTATATTGAAAGTAAATACTGAATATACATGTGCGGTGCGTTACGATTTGTAGTATTTGAAAACAGACATATTAAACATTTCCCTGAACATATATACTATATTCATAGAAGTATTATTTCCTGGAAAAAAATACATGTTTGTTTTCAGCAGTTGAAATCTACTATATTCTGCGAATATTGCTATTTTGAAAATTTGAATACGTCTGTTTTCATCAAATAGCATGTTTTGTTTGTTTTAATATATATATTTTTTAATTTATGATTTAAAAAAAAAATGGATGATCGGAATATGTCTTACACACTGTTGAATCCTGTAATTTAACAACAAGTGGTTTGGTTCACAGGCGACAGTATCGGTGAACAAAACCACTTGTTTTACTGGATTCAACATTGTGCAAGAAAATATTCATATATTATACCATTAATATTATAACATGTGTGTTGTAACATATGCTTATCCTTGGATAGTGGATGTCTGCAGGGAACTTGACCTTTTACCTAAAATTCAAACGATCATCCTCTTTCCACTGTCCAACAATGAAGTTTCATGAAATTTGCTTTAGGTAAGAGGAAAAACTGTGTGGGCAATACTTTTCATTTTCCGTTCATGGTAACGGACCTTTCAACTACTGACTTCAAAATAAACAGGGATTATCATTTCACCAAAGGCATTTAAAGTATGAAGTTTTATGAAATTAGCTTCAGAGAAAGTAATAAAGAGTTTGTACAAAGTTTCGTCAAAATCCAACAAGTAGCGCAGACAAGATTTGTGACAGACGAACGGAAAGGCCAAATCTAATCTGTCTCACCTACCACTTTGTGGTGGAAGACATAATTATAAAGACAATATTTTAGTTCATATGTATACTTTATTAAGCAAATAATTGAGCGAACATAAACTTCAGCATTGACTCTGGCCAGTGGTGTACATGGAGTCTTCTTCCACATGACGTGCAGACTGAAAGAAAAGAAAGACATGAATAAAAAGTTAATATAAGTCGAGCAGAGTATTCAATTTGAATCAGGTGTTGCGAGAGGGATCTAGGGCATATTTAGGGGAATGGGACAGTTTAAAATTTAATTATTGTTTAACGCCTCATCAACACGTTGTTTAGGTTATTTCGAACCGCCCGAAAGAGAGGAGGAAAGATACATAGGCATCCAGGAACCCTTCCCTACGCTTACTACCGATTAGATACCTATGGTTCTTTAACGTGCTTGGAGGGAGGACAGACTCCGATACACAGGACCACCCGGTTTACGTTCCCATCAGACGAACGAGGCTAGCAGGACACATCGAAGTAACCCAGTGGCGCCAGTAAGAATTGAATCCGTGTTCACGGGATTCAAAGCCGATATGCTATAAACGTCCCTTGACCAAAACTGAGTAAATGGCACATCAAGTAAAGGGTCAATACATATTATATTGTGTATCATACGAGTATATGATTGAACTGACATGATTATAGAACCATTTTAATGTATGTTTCACCCAACAGTACAGCAAGAATCTATTATAAGGAAAGTTAAATCTGACAGAGGGTGCAATGTTCTATAAGCCATTTTTACTAGAAGGGGAATAAAATACAAGTCTGGCCAAAAATCTAAAATTGTTAAATTTTACACGTTTTCTTCATAGGATATTTTACTTTAATGTCTTAGTAAGGTCATTTTATATGGGGAGAAAACATTAATATAAAACTATTTATTTTCTCTCTCAAAACCTGGTGATGCCGCTAGTTTTAGAAATAAAACATGATTAAATAGGGCAGTTGAGAAGACACTTTTGTAGATGTGTGGTCTGTTCTGATGTGAAAATGTGTAAAACAGACACAAGATTGGAAATTTGCTCTGTGTCCCTTTAATAAATTGAGGACCCATCACATAGACCAATTAGATGATGTTAAAAGGACACACGGCAATCTTGAAGTATTTATCAAGCTTTAACATTAGCATCTCCATTTGTTAACCTGGTAACATGTTAAATTTAAACCTGCTTGCATTAAAAGTTAAATAAATAATATAGGTGCACTATTATCAACAGTAAGTAATGTGTAAAACAATTTCTTCTGAACTATTCTAATAAATAATATTAATGATGCACAAATGCAAACTATGCAGAAAAATTAACCGAACTCTAGAAGTTTTAAACAAATAAAGACTGCCTAGTGTCCCTTTAACACAACTTGTTTTCGCATGTATCCAGTACATGTAGTTTACACGAGCTCATATGACAATCACGCTGCACTATCACTGAAATATTTTTACTCTAACTTTGAACAGCACCGTGCAAGCATAACACAAGCTCCATTTAAAGAACTACACAAGTGCAAACAATTTTTAAAAAGGCTCTTACCTCCATATGATCCAATGGCATTTAATACGGCTTGACATTCTGAAGTCGTCAGTATCAATTCACTTAGAGCTGCTCAAGGGCACGATTCACATTTGAAGCCTCTCTGAAAAACAACATCAGTCCAATGTCAATGATCAAACAGACATAGTTTATCCTTTGTTATACATAATGTAACATATTTAAAAAGGAAAACTCAAAATTCTACTTACTGTCATGGATATATATGTACACATATGTGTATGTAGATCTATGTTACTGTACATAAATATGAATATTTAAAAAAGAAAAGATAAAATAACTATACTGAATAAAACATGAATACTACTTGTGCTCAATAACACTGTTAATGTAATAAAGACATCTCTCATCATTCATTATACATGTAAAATATAATGTAGCCCAACTGGAGATCCATTAAAAACATTGTTCCACTTTCACAGCATATTTCCAGCCCATGGAATAGTCATTTCTTTTGAGACACACTGGAGGCAAGCGTAGTAGCTACACCGCCTTAAAGGCTTTTAAGTGAAATGTACTTTCTCGAAATTGCGTTGTTTTTTTCGCAACAGAATGTAAATAAATGTAAATTCAAAATCACTTCCGTGCCTCAAAACTTTACTGTACATAAATATGAATCTGACCGATTTCAGTCAAATGTCTATGGCAGATTACATTGTTTCAATGGTAGTTGTATCGGGTTATGTATTCACGAATGTGCGAGGAAATGGGGATAACATAACGATATAGAGACAACGCTAACTATTTACATTCATGCATCTGAGGGGTGGGGGTGGAGGGGGTTTCTAGTTTTCTTACCCCCTCCTTGTTTTCGGTATGCAAGCTCCATCTACCCCCACACCCCATCTACCGTACTTGGGTGGGGGCGGGGTGCGGGGGACATTGATTGCATTTCTACTAGGAATTGTTTTATTCCACGAAACGTTCTACAGTTTACAGTACATCCAGTTACTGGAAAGATCGGAGTACACGAAAAACACTTATAGTGATTATGAACTTTCTATTATACACTATACACTACTTTTTTAGGCACTGTATTTGGCCAATGTCTAAATATGCACGATCTAAAAGGGGTGTGTACTGTTTATTAACAAACACATTTTAATGAAAAAACAAATACCTTGATCATGGACCTCCAGCAGCAGACAATAATCCCAAATCCAACTTGCAACAACATGTCAATTTCACGTGTCAAGTTATGTCACGGTGACCTGTCAGTCACCAACACTGCATCGTGTTGACACATAATGGGACGTTATTTCGTCCGGTAAGGTATTAGTTTTTACATAATCTACGGTATGAAACACTGTACGCGTGTTGTTAGACTCCATAGGTACCCGTAGTGCTCGCCGACGTAGCGCGCCCAATTTCGGGTGTAAAAAAATGGCGTCTGTTTTAGTTGAAAATTCGTAAAATAGTCCGTAAAATACAAAGAAATAGTCCATGTTCGCGGAGTTAAAATGCGAACAGAACTGGTATGTTATAGGTCCGTGGCGTTCCTACTGATTCTGACTGGTTTACAATGGATTTTACGTCGATGTTGTCTGCTAAGATGGCCGCGTCAGAGAAATAAGAAAAAGTGCAGTTGTCAACATAAATTGCATATTTCGAACATAAAACGATCCTTGAAGGTAATTTTATTGACGCAGTAACACTACACTTGTATTAGTGTTACATGTTTTATGTTTCGTCTCCTCCAGAATCACCGACTTTTTCCAGAATGATCGATCGATGTTGAACATATTTTTTTTTAAAAAGGGTCAATTTCGGAAAATGATCAAATACGTCTTGGTCTAAAAACGGTTCAACATGTCAATAAAATCATTTTTTGATATTTTTTTAACATGTGGACACACTGCCTTATATGAATGTGTCCACTTTTTCAATATTAAGTAGCAAAAACCTAAAAGCAACACTTTAATAAAAGTCTCAAAATCAGTTTACTCAAATTGGGACAGGGCCTAAATGAACACTAAGATGTTGTTGTTGTAAGGCTATATAAAATACAAAATAAGAAACATCTCAAGATGTATCCAGAATTGTACTGAACAACCACAGCAGTTGCAACCAAAGAGAAAACCAATCTAGGGTACGACCAGAAAACCCGAGGGAAGAAAGCTCATGCACCTACCTCCCTTGGTCGGGGTTTCGGTAGGTGCACTCATAGAGCCCCAAGAGGTTGTCCAGTCATCGCACAAGGGAAAAGTGAAGCGTATTGACTAACTCAGTAGAGGGGTCAATCACTAAACATGCAGTGCGTTGTAAAACTAAAGGTTCGTATCCTTTTCTGGCGAACTTCCTGATTAATTTTGTAAAGTGGTCAGGAAACTCGCCAGATTCCTTTAACTTTCGAAGTTTATAGACCACATCTCCATAAAATAAGGGTTGTGATATTCCTAGTCGCAGAAGTGAATCACAGTGTAAACAAAACTACATCCCATCTAAAGTTGTTATAATTTAAGAGAATCGCCTGTCATTGCAAGATGTGCGTCATTCGTAGATATCCTCGAAGGCAGCGATAATTAAACCCCATATATCCTGAAAAAACGCATTGAATGTATTAATAAATGTATTATCAGAATTATACCTTCATGCTCCTTGTGGGTTTATATCGAATGCATGTCGATCATGTTACAATAGTATAAGATGCTTAGACTGCTGGGGTTTAATGGAGTCTTTACTTGTAGTCGTAGTACTCTGGAGGTTACAGTACCCTACTGCAAAAAGCCTAATGCATATGCAAGCCTTATTTTGATTGGATGATAGATTAGGTGGTAAATTCAATTAGGTTATATTGAATTTGTTGTTTAATTCTGATTATTATTTAACATAGCTTTCATTTGTATGATTTAGCTCTATGATACAGGAGAATAAAAAGAAAAGAGGGTGATTTTCATAAATTTATTTGCGGATTCCCTCAAATTGTAGGGTCATGACCTTCGGGCATTTAGAAGTGGCACTAAAGATAGGTCAACCCCTAAAAAGAAGTTCCTGTTTACATTTATCTAAGCTGCATCTGCAGGGTAAGCAACAGTAAGCCTGGGTTTTTTGTTTGCATGTCAGATGGGAAAAGTCTATGGAAAATGCAATAGTGGTCTATGACCTGGAGTAATAAACGCTATACCTTTAATGGTGTTGTTTGTGTCTTAAATGGCGTGTCTTAAATGACGAATGTCTAAGCCCAAAACATTACAATAAGTACACGTTGTTAGAGGGAAATGTTTAAGGTTCATCTATATCTTTGAAAAGTTTACGTTTTAAATCGGTTATTTCACAGCTCTCTGTTTTGAGATGTGCTGCTGAACATTATACCAATTTGGTCGTGTAGATTTATATACATATTTACAAATAAATATTTACAAACTGATAAGTTAATTATAATTAACCCCGCTTTCACAAAGTGAAGTGGGGGCTATATAGGAATCACACTATTCGCAACGTCCCGTCGCGTCCCGTGGCATATTTGTGTCGCGTCGCGTCCCATTACACATTTTCATTACTTGATATTCCTCTTTTGAGTGGGTTATTCCCAAACTTCATATAAACCTAACTGATGACATTATGTCCCTCTGCATCACTCATTGTTGATTGCCTAATTTATTACAGAATTATGGCCCTTTATTTGACTTAAAATTTAAGCGGGTGGGTATTCATCACCTTCAGTGATATTTCTAGTTGTAGGAATGTATTGGTAGCATCCATAACAGATTAAATGCGATATATAAGTTAGATTAAAATCCGGACAGATCCGGACAGATCCGGACATATTGTGGTGATCTCTTAGAAACGGTGAATGTATAGTTCGGGGAAATATTAAATGTACCCCATAATTAATGTTTAAATGTATATACCACCGGACTTGTCTTGATCGTTGTCAATGCATCTTCCTATGATCTTGATGCACAGTGTGACAGATGATTTAACAAAATATCTGCCTGGCTCAGCAATCACCTGCACACCTTCACTCGCAGGAAAGTACTTGTTCAACGCGTCCTTAACAATACATGCTACCTGGTTGTACACAAATATAAATGTTTGGCACTAGTTAACCTTTAACCCGCTACATATATATAATGGACTGATTAAGACCATTCCATTTATGTGACAAAGGGGTGTTTTGGTAAAAATGACTGATCAGCAGCCGGGACATTGTAAACCATGATCAACCTGCGAGTTACTCGCAAGATGATCTGGGTTTACAGTGGACGCAAAGGCTATTATGATCGTGCTAAGCGGGTTAAGGGTTAAAACAAACAACATGCAACTAAGGAAAAACATTTTTAACTATAAATAAATACGAATGAGAGTGATTCAGCACAATATAAGTAACACAATTATAGATAGTCATCAACATTAAATTGACATAAATAACTAGAAGGATGTTCCACTGAACACTTGTGTCGCCTGCCATGTGTTTATTTAGAGTTTCTAGCTGGGTTGCAGGTTAAAGTTTTATAAATGGCGCATAACTCTGTCGAATTGAATTGAATTGGATTTTATAGTCGCACCAACAGCTAAGGTCATATGGCGACTTTCCAGCTTCCATTGGTGGAGGAAGACTCCATGTGCCCCTCCGGGCAATTTTCGTGCACGGGCGGGCACCTGGGTAGAACCACCGACGTTCCGCAAGCCAGCTGGATAGCTTCCTCACATAAAGATTCTTAGGCCCCTGAGGGATCGAACCTACAGCGGTGAGGGGCAAGTGATTTCAAGTCAGAGACGTTAACCACTCGGCCACGGACGCCCCATAACTCTGTCGAAATGAAGGTCAGAGTTATTGGATATGTTTAACGACTTTCTTTGGGGTAAAGATAAAGATGCGTATGCCGTTTTATGAATACATGTCAATTACTCAGTTATGGCCAATGACAGGTAGCAGGTTAAAGTGTAACGGACGGACGACAACAGACGACGGACAAAGTGATCCTTAAGCGTCTGATATGCTACGCTGGCGACACAAAACTGGTCAAACACAATAATAATATGTAAACAATCAATCGTGTTCAAAGTTTGATTAATATGGATGGTAGTCGCATTATAATGTATCGTACACAAACTACAGATCTAAAATACAAAAAGGTTTGCAAATGAAATGTAATTGCGATATAAGAATTCTCAACATTTTAATTCGGTATAATTTTGAGTTGTGATAAGAAATGTAAACCTCAGTAAAACGTTGTGACGAGTTGCTGTGGCCAGGGAATCCACCATCAACGTTGAGCAAGTGCATGTTGAATCCCATGTCCCTTCCCAAATCAAAAACATCACGTGACTGTTTTATAGCTACTTCAAAGCGGGTTTCCATATCGACGTTTACACTACTGACATAGAAGCTTTAAGGAAAAAAATGGCAATGGTAGCCTCTTTATTGAACATCTCAAAATGAAAAGTTCATAAATCACTGAAATAAGAATGAAAATCTATAATAAGTTACTTAACGGACATGAGTGTTTGACAACAAAATGAGCTTTGTGGCCTTTGTCTTCGTCTTTATTCATTATAAAAACACAAAACTAATTTATAAAGGGCAGCCCTTCTAAAGCAAGAACATTTGATGGCATACACTAAGGCATTTTAATGTATTATTGACTGAGTATAATGCAGTGGGATTCGTGGTGTACTGATGCTTCACTTCATACATGATGAGCAGGGAGTCGTTTTCTTTTTTGCTTATTCCTTATTCGTATAAGAAAAATTGAAATGTTATTTTGATTTCCTAATAGAAGAAAAATCATGAACAATTTTGAGTTAAACTATAACAGCCATCTTGTTTATATTTTATATACAAAACAAATCCAAGTTTTTTACGTAGCATTAGTCTACGGCAACAATCAGTAACGGTAATGTACTGGCAATGGTTTGTACCAGTAATGGTTTGTACTAGTAATGGTTTGTACTAGTAATAGTGTGTACCAGTAATGGTTTGTACTAGTAATAGTGTGTACCAGTAATGGTATGTACTAGTAATGGTTTGTACCAGTAATGGTTTGTAATAGTAATGGTTTGTACTAGTAATAGTTTTACTAGTAATGGTTTGTACTAGTAATGGTTTGTACCAGTAATGGTTTGTATGCTGCTGTTAGTCGAATGTTACATGGCTACATTAGATCTTTCCTTTCTTGAAAAAATACTAAAACAAGACATAGAACACCAAATGTCATCCCGTCAATAAAGAAGGTGAGCAAACTTAGGATGTACATTTTCTTTACATTAAATGCAGTACTGAAATGGCTCAAATGTTCAAAGCGGAACTTCAACATTTATGAACATCTTGTATTTTTGCAAACATCTTGGGATTTTTCTGAAATATTACATGGAAATAAGTGTGCAGTATACAAATTAGCGAACATTCCCGAGTTTCGCTTCTTCTTCCTTTAGTATATATGAATAAAGTAATAAATATAATCTAAGGCTTACTATAAATAAACCATATAATATTTATCATGCGTACCTTACACCAATGATTGTTAAACCAACCTGACACCAATGATTGTTAAACCAATTGTTACCTTACACCAATGATTGTTAAACCAAGTGTTACCTTACACCAATGATTGTCAAACCAACCTTACACCAATGATTGTTAAACCAAGTGTTACTTTACACCAATGATTATCAAACGAACCTTTCACCAATTATTGTTAAACCAAGTGTTACTTTACACCAATTATTGTCAAACCAACCTTACAACAATGATTGTTAAACCAAGTGTTACCTTACACCAATGATTGTTAAACCCTTACACACCAATGATTCTTAAACCAACCTTACACCAAAATGACTGTCAAACTAACTTTACACCGATGATTGTCAAACCAACCTTACACCAATGATTGTCAAACCAAGTGTTAAATTAAACCAATGATTGTCAAACCAACCTCACACCAATGATTGTCAAACCAAGTGTTAAATTACACCAATAATTGTCAAACCAACCTTACACCAATGATTGTTAAATCAAGGGTTACCTTACACCAGTGCTTGTCAACACCTTACACCAATGATTGTTAAACCAAGTGTTACCTTACACCAATGATTGTCACACCAACCTTACACCAATGAGTGTTAAACCAAGTGTTACCTTACACTAATGATTGTTAATCCATGTGTTACCTTACACCAATGATTGTCAAACCAACCTTACACCATTGATTGTTAAACCAAGTGTTACCTTACACCAATGAGTGTCAAACCAATGATTAGCTTACACCAATGAGTGTTAAACCAAGGGTTACGTTACACCAGTGAGTGTTAAACCAAGGGTTACACCAATGATTGTTTAAGAAATCTTACACCAATGATTGTTAAACTAACCTTACACAAATTATTGTTAAGCAACCGTTACACCAATGAGTGTTAAACAAATGGTTACCTTACATCAGTGAGTGTTTAACCAAGGGTTACCTTACACCAATGATTGTTAAACCAAGGGTTACATTACACGAATGATTGTTAAAACAAGTGTTACCTTACACCAGTGATTGTTAAACAAACCTTACACCAATGATTGGTATACCAACCTTACACCAATGCTTGAACCAAGTGTTACCTTACACCAATAAAATAATGGTTAAACCAACCTTACACCAATGATTATTAATCAAAGCGCTACGTTACACAAATGATTTTTAAACAACCCTTACACCAATTATTGGTATATCAACCTTACACCAATGGTTGAACCAAGTGTAACCTTACACCAATGATGGTTTAACCAACATTACACAAATGATTATTAAACCAAGCGTTGCGTTACACCAATGATTGTTAAACAAACCTTACACAAATGATGGTTAAACCAAGTGTTACCTTACACCAATGATTGTTAAACCAACCGTACACCACTGATTGTTAAACCCACGGTTACCTACAGCAATTATTGTTAAACTAACCGCACACCAATTATTGTTATTTAACAAAGAAAGTGTTACCTTACACCAATGATCGTTAAATCAACCTTACTTCAATGATTTTTAAAGCAAGGGTTATCTTACACCAATGAGTGTTAAACCAACCGCTCACCCATGATTGTTATTTAACAAAGTGTTACCTTACACCAATGATCGTTAAACCAACCTTACGCTCACCCATGATTGTTATTAAACCAAGGATTACCTTACACCAATGATAGTTAGGCCAAGGATTTTCGCAAGTTGAAATAGATGGCTTGTGTTGGAGGGATTACAGCCGAATTTTCTGTTCGAGTTATTTTTCATCGCAAAGTTACCAACAGGTTTGATCCTTAGAATCAGCCTAAAATATAAAAGCACATAATCTTTTATCGTGTTCGTGTCTGTTATGTTTGTTTCTGTGTTTTTGTTTTGTGTTGTATGTGTGCGTGAGGGTGTATTTATTACTATCGAATATATATAGTTCTATAAAATAATATAGTTACATGCAAGTTGATATGTACACATATATAAATGTATAATTAGTCACCTGGGTTTTATGATATACTTTGAAAACAAACGATACATGGATGTAATTTGATAATCTATCATTTGAAACAATTCAATTTACATATTTGCTAACATGTTATTGCCAAAAGCCTAATAGTTCAATCATAACACGGGTATGAAATTCAACACCCTCAAAACCAAAAGTCACACTTTCAAAATGGAATATATTGTGCACATCAACTGTAACCTTAATGCTAGGCGGTACTAGATGCAATTTTGCAGCCAGTCCTTGTACCACATATCGCAGCAAATAGCGGTATGTCTTTAGCTGAAAATATTCTCCGATGTCATGTTGCTAATGCTAGAAGTCAACCATGCCAGAGTTCTCCCATGGCCTTCGAAATATCCGGATCTAAATCCAATTAAACACGTGTGAGAACTTCCACAGCAATAAAATCTCGAGAAAATTGTAAAAGTGTCGCTCAGACATGGAATGCCATTCCACAACGATACCTCCATTGCTACACGATAGATTATTAAAGTGTATTCATGTCTCGTTTGTTTTCAGGTTATACCCATAAAATCCAAACGACCAGTTATCTAATATCCCGAGAGATAATGGAACACTAAATAAGGTTAAATATATTACGGGTTGTTTCTTGAGTGTATACAAACTGGGCTGATAAATATAAAGCCCTGATAAAAACAAAGCTATCTAGCATTTTTTTCACTTATTTCCTAATTAAATCATGCTTAATCATGTTAATGTCGAAATGTTTCTGATTTACCATGATTTAATAAAATTAGCTGTGTATATACTGAAACCGCATATTGTATCAGTTCCAAAATGTTATCTCTTTTGAGGAATAGAAAATCAAACCAACCACTACTTATATAAATTGTATTCCTCTTACAGGGATTGTCTACGTGTATTGTGATTTGAATGAAAGATGAATTGAATTGAATGTTATTTAACGGCTCATCAACACAGTATAAGGTTATTTAGAGCCGCCCCAGAGAGAGGGAAAGGATACATAGGAATCCGGGAACGGTGCCCTACTCTTAGTATCGAATAGATTCCTATGGTTCTTTAACGTGCTTGGATACACGGGACCGCCCGGTTTACGTCCCCATCCGACGGACGAGGCTAAGGGAAAGTGTCTTGCCCAAGAACACATGACGAAACTTAGTGGAACCCGGGGCCTCCGGTTACAAATCCACCGCGCTACCGACTGCGCCACTCCAGCCAAATAAGCTTAACATACATTTGCAACATGAACATCTTATTCTAAAACATATCAAAAATATTGTGTATATCTGTTTTTAAAGTAGTTCAGTATATTTATTTGTTATCTTTAAAATAATTAAGAGATAAAACAATACGAAAGGCAGATAAAGAGGAAATAATGCTCTGAACATACTAACGCCAAATATATATGCAAAAACGTCCGAAAAACGTAGCAAGGAAATTTACACATTTCCTCTGTTGTTTTGTGTTTTTCCAGTTTAAAATGTAATGTTCTTTTTTATAATGTTAATCACATATATCTTGAAAAAAACGTTATTTAAATTTAATTCGTAAATGGACCCTCCAATTACGAATTCGCAAATGGCGTGTCGATAATTCGGAATTATCGAGTATTCGTAATTGGCGTGCAACACCGAAAGGACATGACTTTAGTTTAGAATTAAACTTATTTCAAAAACGAAATTAAGCTTAATGTTATTTGTGTATAAACGTGTACCGGATTTTTTTTCGTTTTTCATCTTTGGACACCCAATTGTGCACATATGTAATATTGTAACAAAACATCTCACTTCGCTGTTGGAAAACTGCGGTGGATCTTTATTAGTTCGTCTTCGTTGTCGAATGTCATCAACGCTACGTCTTGTTTGTCTGCGTATCTTAACATGGACTCCGGTTTTATAGTGTTTGCGTAAATTATCCTATCGGGTGCCACACCGATGTCCAGCACCTTTCTGATTTCTTCCTACAAAAATAGAGACATATGTCAAACATGGAATGTGACATTCACAGACCAGTTTTTTTTATTCTTTTACTAAGAACTTGTCCAAGGTCGAATTAGGACACACAGTATTTAATGGCTTTGTTACGATCAAATTGAAAATGGAAGT
The DNA here is from genome assembly GCA_037043455.1 of Cyrtodaria siliqua. Taxonomy (NCBI): domain Eukaryota; kingdom Metazoa; phylum Mollusca; class Bivalvia; order Adapedonta; family Hiatellidae; genus Cyrtodaria; species Cyrtodaria siliqua. The sequence continues at coordinate 135,893 of JAWPHD010005973.1, forward strand.
TCTGTGGAGGTAACAATGTCAAATTATGTTGTTTTTGAAAATTCAATGACATATAACTCACTTTTATAACAACGGATATGCGTAATTGACGAAATTGTTTAATATCGTTGTATGATATATACTCATAACGTATGGTTAGGATTGGATGGTACATGGAGTAATATGGTGGCGACAAGGTCAAAGTACATCATTTTTGCAGATACAAATGTAGATGACACACTTTAACGTTTGCTGATTCTCTGGATGTTGAATTCATTGTTAGAGATTTCACTTTGATAGGGTTTGTTTTGATTTACAATGTCTTGTCGATTTGGGCGCCTTATCTAGGAGAATAGCGAGGTTGTGAGAATTCGATTTACGTTAACCAGTTGATCGTATTGTCTACTGATCGTTTTAAGTTGGTAACCCTGTCTTCACCACGCTTCTCCTTTTTATTAACTTAAATATGTGTTAATATGATTTCGTCTGTGGTACAAGGCAGACATACGATAACATTGCGTTGGTTTGCTGTGGTTTTTATAGAAACCTTCCTCTCTATTTTTTTGCCATAGGACATACTGAAGGTTTGGTTAATATCGGATGGACGATTAAGGGGGATAGAGTGTCCGCACTTATTTTTGTAGACATACGGACGAACGACAGACAACTTGTCATGGCATAAAAACTAGTGGCGTTTAGCAAGTAGAGCAAACATTTGACCATATATAAATGCTTATTATAATGAGCAGATTGGAATCATTAATACTAATTATAAGAACAGTGTAAGCCAAATGTGTTTGCCTATTGCTAACTTTTGATTTTAATGCACCAATAATATATTAAAACCTGTGAAAGCATAAGAGCAAATGAAAACATATTTTTTATTTAATTATTTGCAAGCAGGTTTAAAGTCAAGAAGATACTGGATGAATAAATCGAAGCGCTAATTGTAATATAACATATTACCCGACCAACACAATGAAATTCAAATATTTTCTTGTAAATATAATATCTTACCCGACCGACACAATCAAATTTAATTCATTTCTTGCAAATAGAATACCTGACCCGGCCAACACAATCAAATTCATTCATTTCTTGTAAATATAATATCTTACCCCAACCAACACATTGAAATTCAGCTCATTTCTCGTCAACAGAATATCTTACCCGACCGACACAATCGATTTCAATTCATTTCTTGTAAATGTAGTATCTTACCCGACCGACATAATCAAATTCAATTCATTTCTTGTCAACAGAATATCCCGACCAACACAATATAATTACGTCCATTTCTTTTCAACAGAATACCTTACCCGACCAACACAATCAAATTACGTTCATTTCTTTCCAACAGTATCTCTTACCCGACCAAAACAATAAAATTCAATTCATTCCTTGTAAATATAATATCTTACCCGACCAAAACAATCAAAATTCAATATCTTACTCAAATAACACAACCAAACTCAATAATTCCTTTCTTGTCTATATAGTATGGTACCCGACTATCAAGATCCAATTCAACTAATGTTTGTGTCAAATGAGCAAATCTTACCTGACTTGCACAATCAAAAGAGGACCCCATGTCTGCCAACACCTTTAGAATCTCCACATCGTCATTGCATTTAATGGCTATAAAGAGTATGAACGATAAAACATCATATAGTATACACTAGTAGTATAACATCTTTGGTTTGGATTTTTGAGTGTTAACTTCTTAGAACTATGCTAATTTATCCTGTTTACCAATCAATGTAGTTTACCAAAAAACGTGTAGCTGTTTTTATTCAAAACATCTGTTCCTTTTTGATTCCATTTCCTTTTTGATTCCATCAAATGCAATTTTAAAACATTAATTCTGTATACGAGTTTGTTGTTGGGTGCACCAATCCTCACACTTGCCCTACTGTCAACACAATAAAACGGGACAGTGTAAATAAAGAAATCCCCGCCATGAACTATTCTCTAACCAACAAGGCAGCAAAGTTGAGACACATAGACCCCATAAGAAGTTGCTCAGGGAACATCCCCATCTAAATGGGGATAATTAACAATATCAAAATTAAAATCATCTCTCTTGTCATATATTTTGCTAATTATTTCACCATTTTCAATGGAGTAAATCAAGAAAAGAACCGTTAGTATCAGAAATATTAGCTTTGTTAAGTTGAAGGTCTTTAGAGTAAATTTTATTAACCACAGTAGAAAAGAAAGGGTTGTCAATGTTTAATATGTCATCCAGATACCGAGAGGTGTCATTAAGTCAACAACGTAAAGTGCATACCGTAGTAAGGATTTATCATCGGAAATGTATTAGTCCATGCCTTACACTTCTCAATGACGTCACCAAGGTCTGCAATAAGGATCGACTCATCACGTCCCTTGTAAGTAAAATATAAAAGAATAAATGTATAATAAGTTGTCTCCTTATTCGACGTATAAGATGTAAATATAAAAGTATAAATATATAATCCTCAAGTTCGACGTATAAGATGTAGTTTTCTTTCAGATGTTATACAGGTGAAGGCGTACAGTATAAAAATCTAACATTCGCGAAATGTTCCTATTCATGATAAAAACTGTCATATTCCTCAAAGTACGGCGTTTGCATCATGTTGTTCAGGTCAACCATTTGAATTCGTCATAAATGTTGAACGAAATCGAGTTTAAAATGCTTAAATTAACCCGGGAACGTAACTTCCTAAAAAAATAATAGTACAAGAGTACAACTCGTGAAAACTCGGTCAATCCCGTCATTCTCGGGATTCCGCCTCGTGTGTATATCGAGTTTCGGAATGTTCAAAATTTTGAGATTTTGTTAGCCGGAAGGCAACGGCACAGAAAATAGTGCACTGTTGCAATGTAAACAAATGACATTGCAAAACTTGGATGATAAATGTGATTTTGAGTGCAATTTTTTTTGGCGGGAATCTAAAGCGCGATGACATAACCAATATGGAAACCTTCGATTAACATTCGATTAATGCTGCGAAGCAGTGTACGAGATGTTGCGAATGTGGTGAGTATTAGGTAGCTTTAAATTTGTCATGTTTAAGACGAACCCAAAAACGGACACAAACAAATGCCTGATGCACCACCTTAAATCTACGAAATGTCTTAATTATCATACCTAACATTTTGGTCAACATTTGCTAATTATTTGTTTACATTTTTTATTAACATGTCACGCCTATTTCATTCTGAAAATTTGGCCAAGATTTTATTATGCGATATATCGTATCGTAATATGCATTTTGTAATCAATATGGGATATACATTTTACCAATATATCGTTGTGCGAGCAAACGTTTCTTCAATTTATGAAAGTTAAAATAATATTCTTACAATGTACAATGCCTTAAACTGAACTTAAAGATGAATGGCCACCCTATTTGTAGTATCATCAATTAACAAATGTAACTCTTAAACATTATATGAACATTTATTGATAGCCCCGGAGAGAAACGTATATCTAAATCCGCTACTAATGTGTATGTAAAAATAAGTATTATTTGCATGACGTAGATACTACTTTTACCACTGCGTGACTGCACGGGGAAATCAGGTAAATCTGAATTGTATAGCTGCACAACTATTGCCAGATAATTGATAAATACATTTACCTGTGGATTAATTTACCTGTTCAAATTGTCTACGTCATCAAATAAAATCTTATTCTCGCTTTTCGCAGATATTGCAATGTGTGAATTATAAATATATATTGTTGTGTATTGATTTCGATTTAAATAAACATGTTCATGAATCAAATCATGGCCGGAGAACTTTAAACCGAACACTGCAAAAGTCTCTTTTTTTTATTTGTATACTTTACCTATTAGACCGTGAGCCATACACTTTCTTGTTACCATCTCAAGGGACAAATTCTTATTAGTACCATGTTATTGAGTACCTTGTAGAGAAACAAAAAATCCATGATAGCAGTGTGAACAGGGTAGCTGATTCCTGTTATTAGAGTTATCTCCCCCTTTTAAGCAAAACTCTTCTTTCTTTAAAAAATCGTTTTCGCTGAAACTAGAAGAGCTACATGTCTAATATTTTGCATGTATTATACATTTAGGGTCCTCTACCAAGTATTTATAAAATGGTGACCCCAGGGTCAAATATGGCCCCGCCCCGGGGGTAGCATTTTTTCATACAGTTATATAGGAAATCTTTAAAAATAAATAGTTTTCTCTAAAACTGTAAGAGCTAGAGGTCCCATATTATGCATGAAGCATAAGCTTATGGTCCACTAGGAAGTTTGTTAAAATGTTGACCCTGGGGTCATATCTGGCTCCGCCCCAGCGGTCATATATTTACAGCGGTCATATATAGTCATATAGAAACATCTTTAAAATCTCTTCTTTAAAAAAAACAATAGGTCTACTATTTTGCATATTGTACAAGGTTATGGTTCTCTACCACTTTTGTTCAAATCGTGACTCTGTTCCCAACTATGGCCCGGTTCTGGGGTTATTGAATTGAACTGAATTGGATTTTAAGGCGCACCAACACATGAAAGGTTATATGGCGCCTCCATGTACATCGAGATAAGATATGGATAATGGGCCTAGGAACTTCTCACCCTGAACAGCAGAGTTGCTGCAAATTCTATTGTAGACACTCCATTTACACTGGAGCCACGTTTATTATTTTTCTGCCACTGCTGTTAGTGATGTGAGCGAGATGGCACCTCAAACAATGCAGGGGTCATGATGAAGACCTTTAATGAGCATGAACAAATAATGAAATATGAATTGGGTGGGGGGTGCGGGTGGGGGGTGGCGGTCCTACCCATCTGCATGTGACGGTGTGTTTGCAGTGGTTGTATCCTTCCCCAGCAACCACACGGGTGGGGGGGGGGGGGTGGGGGGAGGGGTTCGGGTGTTAAAGTTTTACAAAGAGTTATATAGGAAAGTCCATACAAATATTCTTTTTCTGATACTACAAGAGTTAGAGGTCTTATACGATGCATGTAGCATAAGAGTATCGATCTCTACCAATTTATTTTGTTCAAATGGTGATCTTATGGTCAAATTTCGCCCGGTCCCGGGGGTAACATATTTACATAGAGTTATGTAGGAACGTCTATAAACATCTTCTCTGAAACTACAAGAGCTGGAGGTGTAATAAGCTACACGTAGCTTAAGATTATTGTCCTGTACTACATGTACTAAATAATGTAAATGGTGTCCCTTGAATCAAGCCTGGAATCAAATTTGATACTTCAAAAGCTAAATAATAGTTCGCATGTACCATAAGCTTATGATCCTCTACCTAGTTTGTTCAAATGGCGACAATGGGGTCAAATATGGCCACTACGGGGGTCACAGTTTTACAGATTATATAAAGAAATTGTTGTTGTTTCTTAAAACATAAGAGCACTTTGAGACAAAGCGAGTGGGTCTCTTGTTTATAGCTTGAAGTACACTTTTCATAAAATCACTTCAAAAGTTTTAAGCGAACTGAAATATATAGAGAATGTGACTTGTGATAAGGTATTCCATTATGAAGACTTAACCATGTTTACAAATCGCATATTGAATAAATCCACGAACTAAAATCACAAAGTAGACCACTGCATTTTCGACAAATTGCAAAAAAAAACAGAAAGCAAAAGAAAATGCATTTTACGGTTTAACTGTTGATTTTTAGGTGTTTGTTATACACATTTTACAATAACCGGCCAAATTACAACAAAATTGCACTACAAAAACAGTTTATCAAAACTCTATCCAGGTGTTCATCTCATATAATAATGCTTATGTGTCGCTTAAAAGTATATGTTTATTCATGTTTTTTTGTAATATCCGTAATTGAATAAGTGTAAAATGAATTATCCATTTCTTTTTTGCCTGGCCGGTTAAAGCTTTTTATATTGTATCTATAGAGTTTTGATTCTCAAACGATGTAAGTTATGTATATATCTCGTGGTCAGTAGGTTTAGAAACGATGTACATACGTTGTAAAATGTGGCTGATGTTGGCGGGATAGCTACTTTAACTGCAGTAGCACTTGTATGTCGGATATATCTTTTAGAGTAAACATCAGTTAACTAACCGGGATCACTAAATGTAATCTATCTCGATACACTGGGTACCGATTCTTATCTGGAAGCGTTTAATTTTAATTTTATATCTTATATGTATTTATATTGTCACATTAAGTTATATTATTTAAATCAGATAATATGTACTGAGTATTCTTAATTTTCCTGTTTTATCCCAAGGCATTAATTGCCAAGTTTATCAAAACAGCAATGAGCTGGCCATATATAAGGCTTGCAGGCATATTGCAACTCAACCTACATGAACTTGATGCTAACTTGCTAGATAAGAGAGACCGTTGTGAACCCAGCTTCTTGGATATAACCTTTAAGACGGATTAACATTTTAGTTGTATGTAGTTTAATGCCGTCATCCTGCTTTAGCGCATACAGCCTGTTGATGAAGTGGATAGCACTGGGGACTTTAAATTCAGAGGACCCTGGTTTAAGCCTCACCGGAGCCAGTGAATTTTGTCGGTGTGTTTATTGGGCAAGACACTTTTACCTTCGTCCGTCGAATGGGGACGTAAACCCGTGTATCGCTTGTTTTTTACACCTTCTTTTTTAGGTAATAATCATTCAACTTGCACTTGCATGCGCAAAAGTAGGGTTGATGCTTACTATCCTAGGTTAATTACATACTCTAAATCAAGTACGGAGAACATCACAACCTATGTTTAGACACATATCCTAAGCAGGTGATATTGTAACAACTGCACCAATACTAACAAATAGTTGCCATGGTAAGTAGTTAGTACAGTGATCTGGGTATCACCTTAAAGATATTTCTTCGTCGACGCCGTGTGGTTCACGGGCAAGAATATGACCACTGCATATCCAGGCATAGGGGTAAAATTTCCCCGAATTCATGTTACTTTTGTCATTTTCGTTCATTATTTTCATCATGAAACCAGTATTGTTTCAAGTGCTACTTCAGTGGTGGCAGTGATCGTGGCTCCAGCGAAAAATGGAGTGATTACTAGAGAATTTGCAGCAACTCTGCAGTTCCGCAGGTAAGAAGGTTCTAGGCACATTCTGCAAATTTTTATCTAGATGTTTAATGAAGAGTGAGCAGGGTCGAATGTTCATTCCTGTTGGCGCCATATAACATGTTTGTGCTGGTGCGCAGTAAAAACTCAATTCAAATCAATTAATCTTCGTCGATTCTTTTTTCAGTAACACAAAAATGGTTCGTGTAAATGCATATACTAATATTTTTACATTTCATATGCAGTATTCTTCATTGTGTTGGATACGGGTGGGGTAATTCAGGTGAAAAAGCCTTAAAATATGCATAAATTGTAATTAAAAAGTATTAAAATAGACAACTTTTAAGATTTTGCGTTGCAATATGCAATGTTTAATTCATGTATTTATGTGTAATACATAATCCAAGTGTGTAATCATAATAAGTATTGCCATGACGCATACACCTACACAAGACTTTTGTTAAAAAGAAAAGCACTTTAAACCGCACATTTCCTTTATCTAGAATCCTTTGGACTATGTGTCGTCTGTACAATATATGTATATATCAGAACATGTTAATACTATTTATGTTGCAGTTACTTTGAGGAAGGTTTATACTTCCAGTTTGGCATGTGTCTGAACTTATCAGGCTTACTGAACACATATGTGCAATGCCATGAACATTGCTTAGTACTTAATTTCATCAATATATCATAACAATCCCTTATTCATATTATAATATTATTTAAATCATGTAGAAAGGTTGTAAATTACTGATTCTTACAAGTTTACACATATATTGTAAAAAATATTAACTAAACTAAATGCATAAAATGTGTCAATAGTGGGTGGGGTAAATTGACTTCTAATTTAAAGCAAAATAGTGATTTTAAACTGAATCCAGTGCTAAAAAATAGCTTATTTACGCTTTATGTAACTCAATGAATTGTAAACTTAAGTGCATCTTTAAAAAGTACATCAATAACTATTTACACAAGCATGACATTCAAAAATGAACATCAAAAACTTATATGAAAGCCTACAATGATAACCTATTGATGTTCGATTTTTTTTTTATATAAGCTACCTGTTCCAGATTGCTATCATGGAAAAATGTAATCTATATACATTGCTCTTTTCAAAAAGTGATGGTAGAATTTGTCCCTTGAGTTGGTAACAATATCGAAAATTTTGGGTCCTGGCTCAAGGCCTATATGACTCGCCTGTTAAAGATGTATACAGTTTACTCTACAAATTGCCTGTAAATTTGCAATATCAGTCTCGACTGTCAAAGGTTTGATAAAAAGCAGATATAAACATAAAAACAAGACGCTTTCGTTCAAAATAAGAACACTGAACGTTACCATAGCATCATTGGCAGCGGTCCTTTCTTGAACAATTTCTCGGTTGGTTTTAACGGCTGTAAGTAACTCAACACAGGTCAATCTCCGGCTTTCCGATGCCATTTCCAAGTACTTCCGTATCGCAATACAGCTGTATGACCTACAATAACATAACAGTAATAAGAAAAATGTTCTACAGAAAAAAAACACACCCAGATGCAATGGAGTATGCACGAGAGTCATACCAAAACGATAGTTTTTGTCTTCGACCCAGTCAGTCTTCGACAAGGGCAGCAAGCTGTAGGGTTTCATAACAGTATTACAGCAAATTGAATTTGATGATAAAGTATTAACAATGAAGTAAAATGCTTAAAACTCCCTACACTGATATAAGAAGACGTGTACATTATTTGATAATAAATCTATCAATGTTGTTTTAACGGCTCATCAACTAGTATAGGTTATTTAGAGCCGCCCCAGAGAGAGGGGGAAGGATACATAGGAATCCGGGAACCTGCCCTACTCTTATTATCGAATAAATTCCTTTGGTTCTTAACGTGCTCGGAGGAAAGACCGATACACGGGACCGCCCGGTTTACGTCCCCATCCGACGGAAAGTGTCTTGCCCAAGAACACACCGACGGAACTCAGTGGCACCACGGAGGATTGAACCCGGGGCCTCCGGTTACAAATCCGCCGCGCTACCGACTGCGCCCACGCCAGCCCTCATTTGATAAAGAATGGTGAAACAAGAAGAAACACAATATGAACAGTTTAACCAGCCGAGCCAACCCCCAGAACTGGAGCGTCGAATTAAGAGTAACAACATATGTGTGATAAATCTCACCACCCCTAAATACTGAAAGTTGAATCTTATAATATCTACACCTATAACAGTATACTATACCCAATAACAACGTGTGCTGTGGTAAATCTCACAACCCGTAAATACTGAAAGTTAAATCTTATAATATCTTCACCTGTAATAGTATAATAACCCCAATAACAACGTTTGTGTGGTATATCTCACAACCCTAAATACTGAAAGTTAAATATTATAATATCTACACTTGTAATAATATACTAACACCAATAACAACGTTTGTGTGTAAATCTCACAACTCCGAAATACTGAAAGTTATAATACCTACACCTATAATATTATTACTAACCCCAATAACAAAGTTTGATCAAGTTTGTGTGGTAAATCTTGCAACCACTAAATACTGAACGTTAACCTGATACCTATCTACACCTATAATATTATACTAACCCCAATAACAAAGTTTGATCAAGTTTGTGTGGTAAATCTTGCAACCACTAAATACTGAACGTTAACCTGATACTATCTACACCTATAATATTATACTACCCCAATAACAAAGTTTGATCAAGTTTGTGTGGTAAATCTTGCAACCACTAAATACTGAACGTTAACCTGATAATATCTACACCTATAATATTATACTAACCCCAATAACAAAGTTTGATCAAGTTTGTGTGGTAAATCTTGCGACCACTAAATACTAACGTTAACCTGATACTATCTACACCTATAATATTATACTAACCCCAATAACAAAGTTTGATCAAGTTTGTGTGGTAAATCTTGCAACCACTAAATACTGAACGTTAACCTGATACTATCTACACCTATAATATTATACTAACCCCAATAACAAAGTTTGACCAATTTTGTGTGGTAAATCTTGCAACCACTAAATACTGAACGTTAACCTGATAATATCTACACCTTAATAATATAACTTACTACCCAATAACAAAGTTTGATCAAGTTTGTGTGGTAAATCTTGCAACCACTAAATACTGAACGTTAACCTGATAATATCTACACCTATAATATTATACTAACCCAATAACAAAGTTTGATCAAGTTTGTTGTGGTAAATCTTGCAACCACTAAATACTGAACGTTAACCTGATAATATCTACACCTATAATATTATACTAACCCCAATAACAAAGTTTGATAAAGTTTATGTGGTAAATTTTACAACCACTAAATATTGAATGTTAACCTTCCTCAACGCACTCGAGTCCTGTGAATAGTGTGTATAGATTTCTTCAAGATAAGAAGGTCTTCCAGGTGTTTTTTTTGGGGGGGGGGGGGGGGGGGGGGGGGGGGGGGGGGGGGGGGGGGGGGGGGGGGGGGGGGGGGGGGGGGGGGGGGGGGGGGGGGGGGGGGGGGGGGGGGGGGGGGGGGAGGGGGGGGGGAGGGAAGGGGGGGGGAACATGGCCATTTATTTTTGGGGAACAAAGGAACATTGGTCTGTTATTTTCACGGGAAAAGGGAACATGGCATAATTTTAGGGAACTGGAGAACATGGAGATTACAGAAAATATCATTATCTAGTTTTAATGTTACAAAACACCTACAACTTTCACAACTTAATAGCATCTGTATTCGTCATTTTGTATTATCAACCCTTGTTGTTATTTTCGGGAACATTTGCATATATTTTTATGGAACAAGGGAACATCGGTAATGTTTTTGGGGAACAAGGGACATTGAAAAATAATTTGGGGAACAAAGCAATTTGGGGAACAAGGGAACATTGTAAAATATTTCGGGGAACAAAGCAAAATAGTGTTGGGGAACAAGGGAACACTGGGTCATATTTTCAAGGAACAAGGGAACATGGACTCCCCATGGGAGGTCCTCAGGTAACGTCAAAGGTCGGTTAGATTATAAAACACGGCCTATAAAATAAACATGGCATCTATTTAAAGCTAAAAAGAAAAGAACATTAGGGTATTAAAACATTTAGAATGGCCATATAACCTCGTTTAAGAAATTAATAGATGAGGAAAATATAATATTTACAATACAAAACAATACAATACATATATATAAACATATAAACTTATTCTTTTGCATAATTACGAAAGTCACATTAAATTTATAGTTATTTTGAATGGAGTTTGTTAAAATTACGTTTGAAGTCCTAAAGTAAGAATGAATTTCTGTTCTCAGGGCAACTTTATAACTATCTGATATATGGAATTAAGATATTAATTAGGGTTTGAACAGAACAGTATTTATTTATAAGTTAAACAATGAGGCCCTCCCAAGGGAGGTGGGATGGTCCTTGTTACCCAGATCTCATAAAGTAATGGCCATTGTTCCCCAAATCCTCAGAAGTATTTGCTAAAGTTCCCCAAAAGTATTTTGCCATTGTTTCCCAGATCCCTAAAAGTATTTACATTTTCCCTAGATCCCAAAAAGTGTTAAACATAGTTCCCGTTTTTCTTAGCCATTGTTATGATCCTCGAAGGGCGAGAATATAGTTTCCGCTTTGTCCGTCAGTCCTCAGTCCGTCCGTGCTTCCGTGTGTCCTTCACTCTTTCTTGTCCGGAGCATATCTTCAAAACTACCGATGGGACTGCAATGAAACGTCACACAATGATAGAAGGCAATGAGAGGAAGTGCAGAGTGTAAGAACCGTAACTCTGTATTCGTTCAAATTAGAGTTACTGCCCTTTGTAATGTTATACTTAGAATTGTTGTCCGGAGCATGTCTTCAAAACTACTGAAATTTCACACAATGACAGAGGGCAATAAGAGGAAGTGCAGAGTGTAAGACCGTAACTGTGTCATCATTCAAATTAGAGTTATTGCCCTTTGTAATTGTGCACTTAGAATTTTTATCCAGAGCATATCTTCAAAACTACTGAGGGACTGCAATGAAACTTCACATAATGATAGAGGACAATGAGAGAAAGTGCATAGTGGAAGAACTGTAACTATGTCATCCTTCAATTTACTGTTATTGCCCTTTGTAATTTATACTTAAAAAAGATTCCGTAGCATATCTTCAAAACTTCTGATGGGACTGCAATGAAACTTCACACAAAGATAGAAGGCAATGCGAGAAAGTGCAGAGTGCAAGAACCGTAACTCTATCATTATTCAAATTAGAGTTATTGCCCTTTGTAATTTTATGCGAAGAGTTTTGTTTCCGGGCTACTGATGGGACTGCAATGAAACTTCACACAATGATAAAGGGCAATGAGTGGAAGTGCAGAGTGCAAGAACTGTAACTCTGTCATCATTCAAATTAGAGGTATTTCCCTTTATAATTTTAAACTTAGAATTCTTGTCCGGAGCATATCTTCAAAACTACTGAAGGAACAGCAATGAAACTTCAAACAATGATAGAGGACAATGCGAGGAAGTGCATAGTACAAGATCCGTAACTCTGTCATCATTCGAATTAGAGTTATTGCCCTTTGTAATTGTATACTTAGATTTTTTAGCTGGAGCATAAACTACTAATGGAACTGCAAATTGAAAAGTGCTGGGTGATACAAGGCCATATGATAAGTTGAGGATACATTTCGGGGAGCATCCACCGGTTCTACCGATTTTCTTGTTTATATAGCCACAGTAACATGAACCCAAATAAAAATCATTTTTGTAACAGGAGTAACATTCCTGTAAAGTTTCATGACAATCCGTCAAGTAGTGTCAGAGGGTAGTTGCCACAAGTGTTCCCTATGTAACTCTGTGTAAAAAAAGATGGCTGCTGGTGGCCATGTTTGACGTCAAATAAAAACAAATGCAGTAGTCGCCACAAAATTGTATTTTTCAAATCCTTTTTTAGTTGTGGTGACCATATTAAAGTTTCCGCCAACTTGATATTTACTTAGGACCAACTAGACATCAAGAGCAACATTCCTATACAGTTTCATAAAAATCTTATCAAGTAGTTTCAGAGTAGTAGTCGCCACAATTTTCCCCATATATAACGATATGTAAACAAAGATGTCCGTTTGGGCAACATTTCTGTAAAGTTTCATGAACATCCATCAAATAGTTTTAGAGGAGTAGTCGTCACAAAAACACTTATAGTTTCGGAGGAGTAGTCGCTACAAACGTCTTTTTTTAAAATCTATTTTAGCTTTGGTGGTCATCTTGGATTTCACATCAACCTGAATTTTCGTTAGATCAACTCGATCTTATGGGCAACATTTCTTCAAAGTTTCATGAAAATTCATTAAATAGTTTTAGAGGAGTATTCGCCACAAAAAAAATATTTATGGACGGACGGACAGACAGACGCACCAAGGCATAAGCTCTGCTGATCCGTGATCAGTTGCGCTAAAAACACAAGGCAAATGTTCATCGACGTGCAAACGCTTTCAGTTGAACAGGAACGTTGATATTCTTGGAAATTACAGCGTCCAGTTGAGCGATGGGCACAACTAAAAACTGTCATTAAAGGTAATACTGAAAGCCGTCAAAAGCTGTCAAAAGCAGTCAACAGTGATCAGCAGTCAAAATGTCATGTTTTGGAAGTAAATTATAGTAATTATACGTAAAAATAAGGTACTTTTTTTCATTTTTTCTTTCCTTTAGGACACTATTCCCTAGATCCTTAAAAGTAGGTCTTTGATCCCTTAAAGTAATTGGCAATGTTCCCCCAGATCCCCAAAACCCTCAATAATCTCGCTGTTTTTTTAGTGTTTTTTTTCTTTTCAGCATTTAATTTATGGGAACTCAGGCACAAAAAAAAGACACATTAAATAGTGGTATTGCTTTATGGTGACCTCAAGCACGATCGAGGCATGTTTGATATCATTTGCAAAATCACGAGCGATTGCTTTGGTGCATTTAAATAACCCTAATTTAAATTTTAAAAAATGGCTCAGAGGTGATCTAGAAGGTTCTGCCAAAAAAAATGATATCAATAATAAAGAAATGACATACCTTCAATAGTTTCTGATTACTTACCAACTCTTTATAAACCTGATAGTCTAAATGTATGTTAATATGGTCCACTTCATACACCGGATAGTATAGATGTGCAATAATGTATTACACTTCATAAAACTGACAGTGTTTATAATACTGTACTTTACTTCATCAAATTGACAGAAGAGTGTGTATAATAATGTGTTACACTTCATAAAACTGACAGCATGTGTGTATAATAATGTGTTACACTTCATAAAACTGACAGCATGTGTGTATAATAATGTGTTACACTTCATAAAACTGACAGCAAGTGTGTGTATAATAATGTGTTACACTTCATAAAACTGACAGCATGTGTGTGTATAATAATGTGTTACACTTCATAAAACTGACAGCATGTGTGTATAATAATGTGTTACACTTCATAAAACTGACAGCATGTGTGTGTATAATAATGCGTTACACTTCATAAAACTGACAGCATGTGTGTGTATAATAATGCGTTACACTTCATAAAACTGACAGCATGTGTGTATAATAATGTGTTACACTTCATAAAACTGACAGCATGTGTGTGTATAATAATGTGTTACACTTCATAAAACTGACAGCATGTGTGTATAATAATGTGTTACACTTCATAAAACTGACAGCATGTGTGTGTATAATAATGCGTTACACTTCATAAAACTGACAGCATGTGTGTGTATAATAATGCGTTACACTTCATAAAACTGACAGCATGTGTGTATAATAATGTGTTACACTTCATAAAACTGACAGCAAGTGTGTATAATGTGTTACACTTCATAAAACTGACAGCATGTGTGTATAATGTGTTACACTTCATAAAACTGACAGCATGTGAGTATAATCATGTATTCCACTTCATAAAACTGACAGTGTTTATAATACTGTACTATATTTCATCAAATTGACAATAGATGTGTATAATAATGTGTTACACTTCATAAAACTGACAGCATGTGTGTATAATAATGTGTTCACTTATAAAACTGACAGCATGTGTGTATAATAATGTGTTACACTTATAAAACTGACAGCACGTGTGTATAATAATGTGTTACACTTCATAAAACTCACAGCATGTGTGTATAATGTGTTACACTTATAAAACTGACAGCATGTGTGTATAATAATGTGTTACACTTCATAAAACTGACAGCATGTGTGTATAATAATGTGTTACACTTATAAAACTGACAGCATTTGTGTATAATAATGTATAACACTTCATAAAACTGACAGCATGTGTGTATAATAATGTGATACTTATAAAACTGACAGCATGTGTGTATAATAATGTGTTACACTTATAAAACTGACAGCATGTGTGTATAATAATTTGTTACACTTATAAAACTGACAGCATGTGTGTATAATAATGTATTACACTTAATAAAACTGATACTTTGGATGTATAATAATGAAGGTCTCCCAGGGGGTTTGAGGAACAAGGGAACATGGCCATTTACTTTTGGGGAATGAAGAAACTTTGTCTGTTATCTGTTATTGGTAATATTTTTGGGAACAAGGGAGCATTGGGAAAATATGTTGGGGAACAAAGCAACATATTTTGGGGAACAAGGGAACATTGGGTAATATTTTCAGGGAACATGGGAACATGGACCCCCTGGGAGGGCCTCAATAATGTATTATACTAATGTGTGACACTTCAGAAAACTGACTGTAGATGTACATTATGCACGCATACTTACATCGCCATTCCTTTTTATCCACCAAGATGTGTTCTAAATTGTAATACAGTAACTTTCAACATATATACACAGATGGTTCTAAAGATGGAGATAAGATAACTACAGCAGCTGTTGTTCACAAACACCGCGCCGCATGCCTGACAAGGCCTCTATCTTTTCAGCTGAACTTAAGGCAATTGAACTTACCTTAAACTATATTCAGGAATCTGACGACGATCATTTTGTTATCTCATCTGATTCCCTTTCATCTCTCCACTCCATAGAAAAATATCAAATTATAGTTGATAATGTTATAATTTTTTGCTGGCTTCCAAGCCATGTAGGAATACGCGGTAATGATAGAGCTGATCGTGCTGCTACGGCAGCATTAGGTTTACATTAGGTTTACATATATCTAATGGCAAATTACCTTATACTGATTTTAAAAATTGTATGAACACATATATTCGTAACTCTTGGCAAGCTGCTTGGGATTTGTCAGTTAACAATATACTTAATTCAATTAAACCGTTACTCGGAGAATGGCCACCATATAGCAAGTAGAGCGATACAGACCCTCTTGGGCCTCTTGTTTATTGATTAGTATTGTCAACAATACCGCAATATGTAAAAAAAAAAAATATATATATTCAAATTCCAGTTTAGGGGTGGGGTGGGTGGGGCCGGGGGGGATGGACCAAAACAACACAGAAATACGTAAACAAATAAATACAGTTTTGAGGGCGGGTGGGGTGGGTGGGGGAGAGGCGGATGTGGTTGGGGGAGGGGGGGCAACATATGTGTAAGAAGCTATGTATGAATTGACCAAAACAACAAAACAACACAGAAATATGTGAAAAAAAGGAGGGGTGGGGAGGTGGGGGCAGGTAGAGGGTAACATATATGTGTAAGAAGTTGTGTGTAAATAATTGACTAAAACAACACAGAAATATGTAAAAAAAAAAGAAAGAAAAAGAAAGAAAAAGAAGTGTGTAGGGGAGGGGGCGAGGGAGTGGTGG